>ML803670.1:189162-213508 GCA_009831015.1 Picea engelmannii
CAATAGTAAAACATCCTGTCATCAATCATGACGCATCATCATCAAGGTTAAGTGGTTCATCATCATAAAAATCCAGATCACTTGCGAGCAAGTGTCCTCAAAGAATAAGTTTTGTCAGTGCGCCAGAGCGGGATGTTACAATAGGGAGAAGACTTTTTTTAGTACTCCATGGGGGACCTTTATGTATGATAAAATTCCTTTTGGTTTAATGAATGCATGAGCAACTTTCTAGAGAGAAATAGATATCACATTCGTCGGTGAGAGAGACAAGTTTGTTGTTATTTATCTAGATGATTTGAAAGTTTTTTCCAATTATGATGTCGAACATTTGATACACCTTAGACAAACTTTTGAAAAATGCAGAAAATTTGGTTTGTCTCCTAACTCCAAAAACTCACACTTTGCTATGCAAGAAGTTAAACTTTTAGGTCATATAGCTTCAAAAGATGGAATCAAGGTTGATCCTAAGAGATTTGAGGCTATTGACATGATTAATGTTCCTAGAAATAGAAAAGATATTCAATCATTTTTATGTAAGATCAATTTTTTTAGGAGATTTATTCCTAAATTTTTTGAAATAATCAAATTGATTACAGATATGCTAAAAAAGGACAACGAAGTAAAATGGACTGCAGAAGGCAAAGTGTATTTAGAGTGTGTTAAGAAAGATATAGGAGAAGCACCAGTATTGGTAAGTCCAAACTATACAAAAGAATTATTAATCTTGTCTTTCACTTATGAACATACCATTGCAGTAGTGCTCCTTCAAAAGAATGAAGAAGGATTTGAACAACCAATATCATTTTTCAACAAACACCTCAGATATGCTGGGCTAAGATATGATATTCTTGAAAAACAAGATTATGCAATGGTGAAGGTTCTCAAGGCTTTCAGAAAATATTTCTTGCACTCTAAAATAATTTCTTATGTACCAACAAATGCAATTAAATATATCTTGGTTCAACTAGACAGTAATGGAAGAAGAGGAAGATGGTTGGATGAAATTCAAGAGTTTGATTTAGAAGTGAAACCAACCAAGCTAGTGAAAGGTCAAGGTCTGGCAAGGTTGTTGGCCGAATCAAATTTCAAAGCGCTAGGAATAACTAAATTCGAATCACATGATTTTCTTCTAGATGTAGAGGAAATAGACGATCAAGCACCTTTAATTCAGATTGAAGATGATTTTTCTTCCTCTACCTGGTACCGTGATATTTTTACATACCTCCTTACTCCTTGATGCCCAAATGACATGATTCATTCTAAAGAAATAACTTTAAAACTACATGAAATTAATTATTGCATTGTTGATGGCAAGTTGTACTAGAAACACCCTCTGGGTTTATTGTTATGCTGCCTGACATAATCTGAAACAAAAGATGTCATTGATGAATTTCATGAAGGAATATGCAGAGTACATCATGCCTGGAGATAAACATCCTACAAGATTTTAAGGGAAATATATTATTGGCCAAAGTTATTTACTGATGTAAATGAAAGGGTCATATCTTGCAATTCATGCAAATTGTTCGTTGGTAAGCAAAATCTCCCTTCCTTATCTTTAATTCCAGTAAATGTTGAAGCTCCTTTCGAACAATGGGGCCTATATTTCATTGGAGAAATTCATCCGTAATCAATTTCTCAACATAGATGGATTCTAACCTCTACCAATTACTTTACAAAATGGGTTGAATCCATTCCAACTCAAAATGATACAAATTCGGTAGTAATAAAATTTTTGGAAGAAAGAATCCTAGCAAGATTTGGTTGTCCTAGAAAAATAGTCATTGATAATGCTCAAGATTTTAGATCTATGGCAATGATAAATTTATGTCAGAAATACAATATTATTTTAGGTCATTCTACAACTTATTATCCTTAGAGAAATGGGCTGGCTGAATCATCTAACAAGAGCTTGATGACTATAATAAAAACAAATTGACAGAAAATAAAAAAGCTTGGCATATTCACTTAAAGTGAGCCTTATGGGAAAACCAAATTGGCACCAAGAAATCGATAGGTATGTCTCCTTTCCAATTAGTTAAGGTACTAGAGTTATCCTTCCTATTAATATTTCTCTTCCTGTGAATAAACTCTGGTAGGATTCAAATGAATATCCAAACGACGTCATGAGAAGAATGAATCAAATCATCGAAGTTCAACAGAACAAAGTAGAAGCGAATGATAATCTTCAAAAGTACCAGGATAATTTGAAATCCCTTTTTGATAAAAAAAATAGAAAGGTAGGGAGTTTCTTCCTGGCAATTTAGTTCTAAAATGGGAAGCTAGAAAGGAAGATGCAGGGAAACATGGAAAGTTCGACCATCTCTTGTTTGGACCATTCAAAATTGCAGTCGCTGAGGGGAAAAAATCATTCTCATAGGTGCTATAGTGGGAAAACCCCCCTATGGACTATGTTATCACTCCAAGACTACAAATTAGAGTAAGCTTAGTAACATAGAAATGAAAATGGATTAAAATAGTTTGAATAGGTGGATCAACAAGAGAATAGTAAAAAGGAGGGCATCAGACTGCTACAAATACATTCAATTGGGCATGGAGTCATAACATCCTATAGATCAAAGGAAATCAAGTTTCCTACCAGACAAAAGGCTTATTCAAAGATGGATAGAAGAATAGAAGGTAAACAAAGAGAAGAATAACCACATAACAAATATCCTTTCTGTAACATAGATTGAAGAGTGATTGAACAATAAACTGTGATTAACAAGCAATTACCACAAATCATTTGCAACTCATGAATTCATTAACCAAAGGCAGCATTTGATCTTCAAAATATGTAAATATTATTCAAGCAAGATGACAAGATAGAATGATAACAAAGAACACAAATTCTGATAAGAAACTCTCATGAATATCTAATGGCATAAATGCTAATTACAACATGCCCTTAGGCTTACAAATAAACACACACATGAAAATTTCTTGCTACATCTTTCTCTAGCCTCTCTTGGCTCATCAATCCTCTTCTTCAAGAGATATTTCCTTATTTAAATAGACAATAGAATACAAATGAACTAAGGAGTTTGAATCCCATATCCTCCTTTGGATTCTAAGCCTTGGAGGTAGTTGGAAACAATCAAAGAGACAAAAATCCAACAAACTACTAATTTTCAGGAATTTGTTGGAAGTCATTAATAAAATGTCTTCACCTCATTGAATGAGGCCTTTTCTGGAGATAAATATTAGGTACAGGTGTCCCTTGACATCTAAATTATCCTTGAGAATCCATTTGAATCCTCCTTGACAGGTGGAAACCTCGCAACAAGGAAAATATCAAAATCTGTGACCGCTACAGAAAATTAGGTAGTGTTGTTGTGCAGAGTGGGTAGCGCTACTTCTATATCCAATATCTTTCAAAACATAACACATTTTGAAAAAATGAGAGAGGTTTTTGTTATTTGAAATGTTATGAACCAAAAACTCCTCCATTTTTCAAAAATACCTTCTCAATTGTTCAAAATCAAATTTTTAAGCTAATGCCTCAAAACTGGTAAAATAACCCTGCATAATTCATTTTCTGCCAGAATATTACACAATGCCTATAGGTAGTACTCGACTTTGTTGCACTTGTATGAATATTTTGTTCTCTATGAAATATTATGCAACTCTTTTACTTAGCACTACTTACGCTACGTCTACATACAGGTTTGGGTAGCATTGACAAAACGCAACACCTTTCAATCTTGAATATGTACAGAGTTGTGTGTATTCTTTCATGATGACAAAACCATTTTAATTAGGTGCCTTGATCGTACCATAGGTAGTGACTTTTAGCATTGGGTGAATCTATCACTTAGCAAAAAATCAAAATCCATATAGGCACCTTAACCAATCTTGTGCTAACATAGGCTCCATGGGGAATAGAGTCCTCCCTGTGAGGCTCTAAGAACTCTTGTAGTTTCAGTGCCTTATCCTTTGGGATTGTGGAGTCATGCTATCAACCTTTAAACTCTGCAATCTTCTTTGATCTATGAACTTCAGCTGAAAATAAATGAAAATGAAAACTAAAACTGAGAAAAATGATGAAAACGATGCTTGTTCAACAAGCTTGTTGCACACACCTACTCTAATTATTGGGAAAATGAAGCATTCAAGTTACACAAAACAACCAATGAAGTCATTTCATCATTTTTTCAAGTGTTTGAAGATTTTAAATGTGCTTCCTTAAGAACCAGGGATAATTCTTACTTGAAGGCACGTCAAAGAAACATTTGGCAATACACTTTCCATTGAATAAATCAATGAGCCTAGGCCCACTTTCTACTTGCAGACAGACTGAAAATGGATCCTGAAAAACATCATCAATACTTTCCCCTACAATATTGCTTTGTGTAAAAAGGAAAAGTATTGCATTAGGTCTTTCCTCCACTGTTCTTGGTTGTTGTATGACTTGATGATTTTCTGATTCATCCTCAATGCATATGGCCTTGGTCCACTCATGGTCATGAGGTGTATTAGGAAAAATGATTAGTGATGCTTGTCTTTCTTTAATTTCAACCTTTTTCATCTGATCACATGGAATTTGATATTGGTTTCTTGATGAAACTGAGCTTGTGTCTTCAAGAAGAATAGGGGGTTGATAGGGAAGTTCATCACAATTAGAAGTTCTTGGGAAACTACATTCTTCTATCTTATCTTCTGATTGTGAGGGATATTCATCATAGCTTGGCTTATGGTCCCAATTTCTCAGTTTTGTACCTTCTAAACTTAGATTATCATCTTCTCCTTCTTTTTCAGCAACAAAAATATGACATGAGGGCTGCAACAAGCTATTGTTTCTTTGATGGGAAGGGTACTTTTCTGATATAAGGTATTCAACAGATTGTTCATGAAAATCATCTTCATAATCATCATACAAAGGTGAATCAATAACCATTTGACTATTAATGGCTGAGGGGATTAGTACAACAGCTGGGACAGTTGGTTGTTTAGTGAAAACATCCTCATGGTCATCAAAACTTGGCAAATCATGGCACAATCGTTCATTAACAATAGGAGGGATTACAACAACAACTGGTAAGCTATGAATTCGTTCATGACAAGCTGCAACATTATTCTCATGATGAAATAAATCTGAACCTAAGATGACCTCTTGACTTAAAGAATCGAGAAAAGGAGGAGAAAGGGAAATGATGGATTGTCCATATTGATCATTCTCTTGGGGCCCTATATTTTGACATGAATGATGCATTTGTTCTTCAAATTTAGGAAAATCATTATGAAACTCATCATCTAAGTCCTTCTCTCTATAATCATCCCATTCATCATCACTACTAGAGGAATCACTTGATGAATTTTGAATATATGATGCATACCCCTCACAACAATTCTCAAAAAGACTTTCAGCTGGATAAATTATCTTGCAATGAGAATAAAAAACATCATGAAAGTCCTTCAAAGAGGAAATACTAGAAGCAGGGAGTGTTATATACCATTGCCTCACATCGCCTTCCAATGAATACATGAACATTTTCATCAATATATCTTCATGATGGATGTCAAGATGTTGCATCAAACCATGAAATTCATGAACATGCACAAAAGGGTTGTCGTCATCACCTTCATAAAATATGGGCAACAGATCTTTCCATTCATCTATTTGAAGCACAAGATGTGGATAACCATCTATGGTTGAGAAATTGAGTGAGGAAAACCTCTTGGCTAGGATAGCCTTCATATCCATTTGATTTTTCTCATCCCTAGTGGAGTCACCAACATATTCTAAATAATGGAGTCACCATGGTGAGTGTGCAGTCTTGAAGGTATCTAACTTCAGTCACCATCTAAAGCTAGAGTTGTGCAATGTCGTTCTTCCCAGGGAGCTTTTCAATCTGCTCAAATCTGTCCTCGACAGTGGTGCCAATTATGTTATCACTCCAAGAGTCACTCCTAGACTGCAAATTAGAGTAAGCTTGGTAACATAGAAATGTAAATGGATTAAAATAGTTTGAATAGGTGGATCAACAAGAGAAGAGTAAAAGGGAGGGCATCAGACTGCTGCAAATACATTCCATTGGGCATGGAATCATAACATCCTACAGATCAAAGGAAATAAAGCTACCTACCAGAAAAAAGGCTTATGCAAATATAGATAGAAGAATAGAAGGTAAACAAAGAGAAGAATAACCACATAACAGAGATCCTTTCTGTGACATATATTGAAGAGTGATTGAACAATAAACTGTGCTTAACAAGCAATTACCAAAAATTCTTTGCAGCTCATGAATTCATTAACCAAAGGTAGCTTTTGATCTTCAAAATCTGTAAATATTATTCAAGCAAGATGACAAGATAGAATGATAACAAAGAACACAAGTCTGATAAGAAATTCTCTTGAATCTCTAATGGAATAAATGCTAATTACAATAGGCCCTCGGGCTTACAAATGAACACACACGGGAAAATTGTCTGCTACATCTCTCTCTAGCCTCTCTTGGCTCATCAATCCTCTTCTTAAAGAGATCTTTCCTTATTTAAATAGACAATAGAAACCAAATTAACTAAGGAGGTTGAATCTAAGATTCTCCATTGGATTCTAAGCCTTGGAGGTAGGTGGCAACAATCAAAGAGACAAAAATCCAACAAACTGCTAATTTTCAGGAATTTGTTGGAAGTCGTTAATAAAATGTCTCCACCTCATTGCATGAGGCCTTTGTTGGAGATAAATATTAGGTGCAGGTATCCCTTGAAATCTAACTAATCCTTGAGAATCCATTCTAATCCTCATTGACAGGTGGCAACCTCCCAACAAAGAAAACATCAAAATATGTGACCGCTATAGGAAATTAGGTAGTGCCGCTGTGTAGAGTGGGTAGCGCCAATTTTATATCCAATATATTTCAAACCATAACACATTTTGAAAACCTGAGAGAGGTTTTTTTTATTTGGAATGTTATGAATGAAAACATCCTCTAATTTTCAAAAATACCTTCTCAATTGTTCACAATAAAAGTTTTAATTTAATGACTCAAAAATGGTAAAATAACTCTGCATAATTCGTTTTCTGTCAGAATATTACGCAGTGCCTATAGGTAGAGCCCGACTATGTTGCACTTGTATGCAACTTCTATTCTCTATCAAATATTACCCAATGCCTTTACGTAGCACTACTTACACTACGTCTGCATACAGGTTTGGGTAGCATTGCCAAAACACAACACCTTTCAATCTTGAATATGTATAGAGCAGTTTGTGTTCTTTCATGATGACAAAACCATTTTACTTAGGTGCCTTGACCGTACTATAGGTAGTGACTTTCACCACTGGGTGAAGCTAGCACTTAGCAAAACCTCAAAATCCATATAGGCACCTTAACCAATCTTGTGCTAACAGACTACACTAAGATTCAACATGTAGGCAGATATAACCGTCTAAAAGTCTGCTACTCTTTAGACTATCCTGAATATACCCCACATTCATATAATAAATACAAAGTGAAAATATCTAGTAATTCTACCTTTAACTCCGTGTTCGGTGTCGATCCTTTCGCGTTTGATCGCTCCTCTGACTACAAGCCTCCTCCCAAGGCTGACCTGTATTCACAAATAGACAAACAGGGAACTACAAAACATGCATCTCATATACAAATTATGGGTTATATGTCAATATAAAACATAAATCAAACATAAAGATTGAACACATCATATTTCGGGACAAAAAAGTATTCCTTTCATTGATATCACAAAGTTTACTTACAATGAGATCAACGACTTCTCCTTGAACATGGTTTGGGATCCTCTTCACCAAGCTCCAACTATGCTTCCATGTATCTTTCTCCCCTCACACTTATTCTAAGGAAATGGCATAAGCTTATGATTGAGGAAAAAGGACAAAAAGGGAAATTCTGATGGAAATCTCACAATGTGGCTGTAAATTCTGGGGACAAGGAGGGGATGTGAAATGAGAAGAGTTTCACTGTTATTATGCTTGGCTTTGGAATGAGACCCCAAAAACTCATTTTATATGACAAAAGGATGGTTATTCGGTTGGGTGACAGGATATAGGCAGTGGAACAGTTGGGAAACTGCCCAATAGCTTGTAATCTCAATGAATTCCTTGCAACTTTTTATTTTTTGCAACATTTGTGGGTATACGCAGGTTGTAATGGTGCAACTAGAATACGTATGCGAGATGTAGTGTTGCAACAAGTGTGTGTATGTGGGCAATAGTGGTGTAGGGTGTGTACATATTCAAAAATAGTGTTTTTAAGAAGAGTTTCTCAGTGATGGCTTGGAAAAAATAGAAAGTAAGAGGGCCTAATGTTAGGTGTGCATGTATGGTGAAATTTAGGGTTATAACAGATTCTCCCTAATGTGTGAGGTCAGAAGATAATTTGATGGCTGAAATAAATTACAAATATTCACCAATGTACAAAGCGAGTGAGCCCATGACCATAATTCGGGAGGTGCCATCTGAAAAAATAACAATTGTCTCACCGAGGCGAGCATACCCATGCTCAGGATGAAATAAATCACGGCTACCAATCAAATACACTACATATCCATGTCATATAACTATATAATGTGTCGTTGCGAGCAATATACAACGAATCTACATCTCAAAATCAAAGATATACATGTATAGTATCCATCTTCAAGAAGCCAATGACGTCTGATGATTGGATATGAGGCCTTAAGAGCTTGAAAAACAACTTCAAGATATTCAAAACTCGGGTAGGAGTGTAATGTGAGTGTATGAATTCTCTACCAAGAGGTCTTCGATGGATCTTCACGAACAAACAAGAGGGTCTTGGTGATCAGGAAGAGAAAGTGATTTCGAACAAGGACTTGATTAGATTTTCAGGATGGTCAAGCATGAGGGAGAGAGACAAACTGTTGAAGGGTCGACTCAGCCTGAGTAAAAAATTCCCTTGGACAATAGCAAGACAAATGATGAGACTCATGCAACATGGCATTGACATAATTTCATGATGCAGGAGGCAACACAAAATCTCCATGTGTTTGGAAGAATAACCAAACGAAGGAGGACACAACTCTATGTAGCGAGAACAACTTCCTAAGGTCATATTAGATCCCAAATCTTGATGAACAAATGGAAGGATGTGCTTTGTCCAAGGGTGACTCTTTGTGCTTCCATAAAAAGAAAATATTTTTCCGTCCTCTTTTTGGGGTATATTTTATTTTTTTTCTTTTTCAATATTTTGAAAGATCTTGAAAAAGAATAAAAGAATGCTACGTTACAAAGGAGGAACGAGTGTCGCAAAGCATACTAGTTCCAAGCACGAGGAACACACTGATTATTAGAGCAAGGAGACATGTGCAGGAAAAGGACACTTGATAAAATTTCTCCAAGGGTCAAGGTGTCAAGACACAGAGGCAAAGTGCTACAGGGCTTGCATATAGGGCATACTTCAAAAGTTCAGTTGAGAGAAACATGGAGCTGACATTAGGCCAAATAAGGAGAGATACAAATGCGATTAATAAGACATGATGAAACCCCCTTCAATGTGATTTTAACGAGCCTAGAGAAGGTAATCTCAGTGGTTTTTCATTTTTAGAGAGTCTGAAAAAGCATAAAAGAGGACTCTGTTGGGGTACCTTTTTCAAAGGTAGTCTAGTCGGTTCAAAAAAGGGGTAAAATAGCACCGAAAATACGTCTATTCAAAACCATTTTAACGAGTGTGAAAAAGACAAGATCACTCGATAATCTTTTCAATTTTAAGGAGTCTGAAAAGAGCTTAACTATGGACTTGCTACCTTTTTCTAGATTTAGTCTCCTTAGACTGAAAAAGTGAAATTTGTTGAGGATAAATCTCCTGTAGAGACGAATCTCCCGGGGTGTACCTTTTTTCTCCTTAATCTACAGTCCAGAAAAAGGGGTCAACTCATACTAGTAGATGTTTTTCTGAACCAATTAATGAGTGTGAAATAACAAGGTCACTCGACGATCTTTTCAATATTAAGGAGTATGAAAAGATCTTAAATATGGACTCCATAGGGGATGTTCTTCTGGACCAATTTAACAAGTGTGAAGGAACAAGGTCACTCATCTATCTTTTCAATTTTAGGGAGTCTGAAAAGAGCTTAACTATGGACTTTGTGGGGGTTCCTTTTTTGTAAATTTAGTCCCTCAGGCCCGAAAAAGGGTTAAACTTATACTTGAGAATACTCTTCTAGCGAACCAGAGTTCCTAGAGTATACCTTTGTTTGTACAATTGACCATCCAGACCGAAAAGGGGTAAACTACCATCGGACAGACGTGCCTTCAAGTTTCAATTTGGCTAGCATGAAGGGCAACAAGATCACTCGATAATCTTTTCATGTTTATAGAGTCTGAAAAGGGATTAAAGAAAACTCATTTTTTGGGAGTCCCAAAGATGAGGCCAAGAGTGATGACACATCAAACATTTATAATGTTCTATCTCGTAATCATGGTAAGACTAAAAGGACTCCCTAGCCTAAAGTTTTTGACGACAACATGGACGCCAATACGCAACCAGGATCTACCTAGGGAATCCATGTATAGGTAGGCTCTACCACCTCACCACAACACTTCTAAAGAAACAATGATGGTTATGTACCACAGTTCGATGGGATCAATCCTATGGAAAATCAAAAAATACAATGAGATGCAAAAAGTGGAGGTGGAATCCTAACTTAAATGCAAAAAGTTGGAAAAATGACTTTTACCAAAAGACCTTCAAAAGTGACCCATCTCTCAAAACGTTTTCCAAACCAAAAGAAAAGTGTATCGTAACATCCAATGAGAAACTCAAGAACCATACTAAACGATTTTCAAGCCAGAAAAAATGACTAAAGGGTTGAAAAAAGTGGCAAAAAAGGACAAAAAGGTCTATAGATAGAAGCTGACAACTCATTTTCACCATTGCAAATTGAGAATTAACCAAAAATTCAAAAATACCCCTTTTCTAAAGAAGTTGATTTTGGGAGCTTCAGAGGATGAAACGAACTTCCTCTCGGACCAAGTAAGTACAAATAAACCCATATTGCATTTCAGTACTTCCCTTTTGCATTTCTTTTTTCTTTTTGGGGGGCATTCCCCTTTAAAAAAGGGCGACCCTACATGTACGTGGACTACCCAAGGACAAACCGCATATGCCCTCTGGCAGAAAACAATCTGCCCATGTGCATACATGACTATGTCCAAGACAACTCACGTACGCCCTCAAAAAGGTAAAAAAAATAAAAATGAAAGAGCTAACTTACTCCATGAACTTGTCACTTGATAGGATGTATGTCCACTAGAGAGAGAGGGAACATGAAGACATTGATATCTGGGTCGATGAGGACCTTGAAACTATGGATGCATTGAGAGAATGTGGTTTGTGGAAGTTCTTCCATTGTCCATTCATGAGGGCACAACCCAGGATATTGAATTCCTTGGTAGATTATTGACACCCTGACGCAGAGGTGTTCATGCTCGAGGGGCAGTCATTGACTCTAATGACTAAGGACATTTACTTTTTGAATGGCTTCTAGAGGAGTGGTGACCCAATCAACTTGCATTATTTTCCCCCTGGGCCTCATAACATTATCGAATTGATCGGAATACAATGCGAGGCCGACCCTGATAAATTAGGTTCTCAAGTTCCAATCCACAAGATCACCAACCTATCATTGAAAGTGATATTTTTACTCATTGGGAAAATCACTGGATCTGCGGCCTTACATTAGGCCTCCTGGGCACACATGCATTGTGTAGTGCAGTGCTTAAGTGCACGAATCTTCGACTAGAGCACGACCATGCTAGACTGGATGAAGAGACAACTCACTGATTTTCACAGGCAGAGTAACAAAAACTTCAGATTCAGGACCATTCTATGCTCGTTCTTTTTTGAGAGGGTACCCAGACTTATTCCACGAGAGACAGTGTGGGGGCATGTGGCCTCTACCCCATCAGTGTGTACATGGGTGACATTTCTTCTATGACAGGGAGGCGGAAGGACCATAGAGGCCTTCAAAGATACATTTTTTTATTGGTGGGCATGGCCGATTCTGATGATAGAGGACTACCCCTACATTGGCATCAACTTTTCCAGGGACCCGGATATTCCCGTACCTCCTGGAGATGAGCGAGGAGAGATAGGTACGCTTTTTTTTTAATATTATTTAATTTTTAGTTTCTTTTTATATATATCATTTTTTATGTGTACCAGAGTATTTGAAAACTATGTATCTGTTATGTATAGATGTGGGTCTGGTGTGTCCAACAGACTTCATGAGAACCAAGCGACGTCCTCGACCGGAGGCCATACCAGATGCAGCCATCGAACCATCAACAGTAGCAGCAGGGGGACCTCCAGCCGTAGATCCTGAGAGAGTGTTGAGACGGGTGGAGCGGAACCTCATTGCGCTCACTCGTGATGTTCCCATGGCTGAGATCGAGGATCTCTCACCATTAATGCAACCTCACATAGTTGGGGTGCCATGAACCTAGGTCCATCTCTTACGACATTTAGAAAACGTCGCCATTCACTATGGAAGGGCCAAGCGGCCCCGTGTTTAGCCTAGGATGAACCAATTAAGTGTTGAGGTCACTCTTTTTGTATATTTTTTAGGGCATAAGCCCCATGGTGTAAGCTGGATATCTATTTTTGAGGAACTTGCGCCCACCTATGTACTCTGAGACTTTGATATATATATATATATATATATATATATATATATATATATATGCATATTTGCATCTTTTATGTCTTATGGATCACATTTTTACAATGTATGTACATGTGTATGTGTGTGATTCTTTTTATGTGAGTGCAATATGCCAATCTAATACATGATTAGCTAGAGTATCTGTGATTTGATTTAATCTTCTAGGAAAATGGATACACATAATGTAATCAAAGCATCATTCTAAGAGATGTACCCTAAGGAATCATCGATGTAGAGTAGGATCATAAATGCGGTAAACCCCATTCAATTGGGACACAACCAGTTGTGCATCTAAGTAGACCCAGAGGTGAGAGATACCATGCAACAAAGCATCATGAAGAAACTCTATTACTATGCTATACTCGACGACATTGTTTGTGGCGTCACCTAGACATATACCTCCAGAAGATAGCAACTGGACTTGAGGTGTGAAGGTCACCCAAGTTGCGGAAGCAAGCCTCCAAGTGTGTCAGCTAGCACTATCTACGAACCCAATGAACACCTCTTATTCACTTGACATCTACCACAGTGAAAAAGATGACATCATAAATGACACGTCCATAAAACAAAAGACAAAAAATAACTATATAAGAAATATACATATGTACAAGAAGTCACCTAATGCGACCCACCTATGAGTAACACTTCTTGAGATAGAGCCCATTTCTAGGCTCTGCTAAAGCATTTCCCTCAAAATCAACGAGATGATAAGTGCCCTTCTTTACTACCTCCTTCACAATGAATGGTACGAACCACATGGGTTTGAACTTGCCTACCCCCAGGGGATCCTTATCTTGGTCGTAGACCAGGATAAGGTCACCTTCAAAAAAAATCTGAGGACGAACGGACCGATCATACTGACACTTGACTCACTGCTTGTGAGCCTCATTAGACAAGGCTGCATAACAACACTTCTCATCAAGCTTCTCAAGATATAATAAGCGTTCCTCAATCGGTGAAGTGTCTGGAAATAATTGTACTGCCAACTTTAGATATGGGATCTGGAACTCTATTGGAAAGACTACCTCTAGCTCGTAAATGAGTTGAAAAGGTGAGAAAATGATGGCAGTCTTTATAGGCATTTGGTAGGCCCACAATATCGAGTACAACATCAAATGCCAACGTGAATTGACAGAATTGATCGTTCACTGTAGAATAGTCTTGAGAGACTTATTCACAGCTTCCACTTGACCATTCGCTTATGAGTAGTAGGGTGATGAATACTCTTTCCTCAACCCAAGCTTTGATGTTAACTCAGACATCATTTTATTCTGAAAGTGACTTCCGTGTTTAGTGACAATCTCCCTCGGTATGTCGAACCTTTCTATTATCTAGTTAAATAGAAAGAGAGTTGTTGTCTCTCCATAATTATTGAACATTGGCATAGCCTCGAACCACTTTGTGAAGTAGTCTACCGCTACAATGATATAACGATGCCCCCTGGATGAAGCAGAGTGTCATTTAGTATAATCAATCCCCCACTTGGTTAAGGGACCAACAGTAATGACGGGAAACATGGGAGTAGGATGTGCCCTCATCTTCCTAGAGAAGATCTGGTAAGGGTGTCACTTCTTGACCGATTTAACGCAATCCTTGATTAACGTCATCCAAAAGTAACTGGCTCGTAGAATCGTTTGGGCTATTGCCAACCCAGAAAAATGACCACCACATGCTCCAGTGTGGCATTCGTTAAGCACAAGTTCCACTTCTTCATGCGTGAGACATCGACGAAGGATGAAATCTACACCTCGACGATACAAAGTGTCATTGAGTATGAGATAGTTTTTTGCCTGGTGGCGTATGCGTCGACGCTCGTCACGAGAAGAAGAGGCGGAGCACTTCAAAGTCTGGAGATAGACTAGTATATCTCCATACCAGGGGTCTGAAGATGAAATCAAAAAAATATCTCCTTTAATCGATGATTCTTCGGGTGTAACATCACCTGATTCGACCAAAAGTTCTGAGATAAGTTCAGCAAATACCAACGATTTTTTGGACTTCAAGGAGACGAAATCCAAGTCAAATTCCTGGAAGATAAAAATCCATATACTAATCTTTCCACCAATTATATGTCGTGTCAACATGTATTGGAATGAATTCACAATGTTAATGACGGTGGTGTTGCAAAGCAAGATATAATGACGGAACCATTGGACAACATGCACTACTTCCAATGCTAGCTTCTCAACATGGGAGTAGTTGAGTTCTGGTCCAACTAAGCCTCTGCTCAGGTAATAAATCACATGCTCTTAAAGAATATCATCCTCTTGAACCAATACCATATCGATGGTCGACTCTGCAGCGACCAAGTACAATAAGAAATATTTATTATAATTGGGTGGCCAAAGCAGAGGGGAAGACATGAGGGCGTGTTTCAACGCTTGGAAAGAGCATTGAGTGGCTTCATCCCAATATAAATCAATGTCCTTCTTCATCAAATGAATGGAACCTTTAGTTATCTTGACATAGTTTGCGATAAAATGCCAAGAAAAGTTGTATTTACCCTATAAACTCTGAAGCTGAGGGTTGTGCACGGGGGAGGCAATTGAACTATCGCCTCAAACTTTAGAGGATCGACCATGATCCATGTTGTCAAAACTATGAAACCTAGCAAACGACTCGATGTCATGCAAAAACTGCACTTGTTTGTATTCAAGCGAATTTGATAGTAGTAACATCGCTCAAAGATTAGTCAAAGGTGTGTAGGATGATCAACTCTCTTACGAGATTGTGATTCTAAATCATCGAGATAAGCCTTGACTATGCGTCTTAGTTTGTGGAAAGAAAAAGACATGGCCCACTGAAAAGTGGCTCCAACATTCTTGAGGCCAAAAGGCATCTTCTGATAAGAAAATGTACCCCATGGACAGGTAAAATTTGTTTTATGATGATCTTCGTGCTTAATCTGTATCTAATTGTATCCTGAAAAACTATCCATGAAAGAAAAGACCTCACAGCCTGCACACTCATCAACAATTTGGTCAATGAGCAGGCTAGGGAAATTATCCTTGGGATAAGCCTTATTCAAATCACGATATTCCATACATACACGAATCGTTCCCTACATTTTATTCACCGGAACAGGATTTGACACCCATTGAGTCAACTGGATGGGGTAGATGAAATCGACTTTGAGCAGTTTCCCTACTTCAGCCTTAATAACTGTTGATTTCCTATGATTAACTGGATGAAGCTTTTGTGAGACCAGCTTAACATCAGGATACATCATTATTTCATGTTCAATGATTCTTGTATCTATGCCTAGCATTTCCTCATAAGACTAGGAAAAAATGTAGCAAAATTCTTTAAATAAATATGTATGGATCTTAATATCCTTGGGGGAGAAGTCTGCTCTGATGAAGACATTCTCCATGATGCTAGGGCTTCTGGAGATTTCGATAGGTATCATTTCAACGATGGTTACCATATTACCCTCGGCGTATACTGCTTGTGTAGCCAGAGGATTAACAGGACAAGACCTATCTCCAGTCATAGACAACACAAATTCTCCTGCCTCTATTCTTCTTAATTCTTGGAGAAAATAAGATCTGTGATGGAGATATCCTAGGGTCTGTCCAGACCAGTCAATTCCTCAATAATCTCCTCATCTGAGGGAAATACCAAGTCTAAAGAATTGGTAGTGGCGAGAGAATCTTGATCCCAAATAGGCTCGAGAACCAGATCTAACTCTTGTGCGGGAGTCGGATCGGGGTCGTCAAAAGCTTGTTGGACTATAGAGTATGAAACTTCTATCACGGAAAAGGGCTTGTCCATGCCATGATTCCCTGTCCCTTCCATCATGGATGGTGGGGAAGGAAGAGTCCACAGATCATTAATGTAAGTCATATGGAACGACGACACCTGAAATATTTCATCCTTAGGTTGGTCGGGGACAACCGATATGAACTTGAAATTGACAGAAGGAGGTGGGTAATCAAAAGTACCCATCAAAGGTGGGCACAATCCAACCCCTACATTGATGATTTCAGGCTGAGAGCTATCAATCATCGGGACCGTGGATGCCCCTAATGAAGGGTCAAGATTGGAGAAGTACAATTGATCAATGGACACTATCTGACCCTCATGTGGAAACAACAAGACCTAGAAAACTGTAGCGATCATTGCATGCATAGCATAGGTCTAACTCCTTCCTAATAGAATGTTGTAGTCGAGAGGAGCATCGACCACTTCAACTTTGACGCACACGGTCTCCCCCCCTAACTGTACGGGGAAATAAAGGATGATTATGTCATCACATACAATTATCAAATCCTTAGGGGTTTTTGTTTTCTACCTAAGTCTATATTTTTCTTGTCACTCTTCCTTTTGTAGACCCGATCGTAAGGTTTGTCCTTTCGACTTATAATTTTATTATGTGTCTACCTGAGAGGTGTCATCCCTAAGCCTTTATGTTTTCTCTATGGTCGATCACTTCTCTCTCTTTACCTATGTCACTAATATTTTTACCTCCCTCATCCCTCATTCAGTCATATAGTATTCATCTATAGAGACCACAGCCATAAGCACAAGTGCAACACTTAGAGAAGTCTAATATCGACTCAAATCAAGCGAGCGAGCAATATTATCTTTCAATGACGGAGATTCATTAGGAATAGAAAATAGATGACCATCGGGTGATCAAGAACATAAATTTACATGGAGTATAGCATCAGACAAAAGGTCTGAAATCGCAAGGTTCATCCTAGCCATTGATCCTGGGAAAGACACATGGTGCAAGATTATCATTTCATTGACTCACAGGATGGAGCAGTCAAAGGGTGAATCATGAAGACTCGTGAAACCTGAAGCGTCGATATGATCTAGGCCATCCATCTCAGAAGGGCATGTGGCACGATATCTGAACCATAGAGGAAGTTATTTTGGGAGGTCGATAGTGAGGGTTCCCGATATCCCGAGGTTCTGAAGCGCCAATATGATCCAGGCCATCCATTTCAAAGGGACGCGTGTCACTCGATCTAGTGATCACAATTTCACGACTCAGATATTTCAGCATGGAATAGAACATGATTTCACAAAATGCGAAATCGCGACGCGCATGAGAGTTGGGCCCACGAGAACAGCCTGCGGTCATATGGAAGTAGGGCCATAAATAAAGGGTAAAGCACCTATCGAGCGATGGGCAGCTAATATTGTTCAAGGGAATGATTGTGGTCATCAAGTTTAAACAAAATCCGACCGTTGATATAGATGGGTCATTTCGCGGGATCGAACATCGAAATATTTGAAATCAAGGGGGGTGAAGACTCCCAATAGGTAAAATCCAAAAATTTCATTTAGGGGATTCATATGGTCATAGCCCCAGGTCGCGTGGAATGATGGATAGGATAGGAGTTGTGAAAAATACCAGAGCGCCCGAGTTGGATATAGAGGAAGAGCTACGTGGCCTCGAGATGCCAGAATTGACTCAAAGGAGTCGAGAGCTCGCCTGGGGCATTTATGGGTGTCAGGCTCCATCCTGATCCCGATGCAGTTAGTTAATGGAAATAAAGGGGAGGTATTTGAAACCTTGTTTCACCCCGTTAATGGAAAGCATGGAAGCGTCGATCGTGGAGGCAGGCTGTCTACCCAAGGTCTCCCTGTTAATGAATTTTCCTGCAAAGCCCATACTGATCTGATATCACGTCTCACAAAAGAATGCAAGTGCAGACTGACAGAAGAAGGTGCATACGCGAAGCTTTTAATGAAGTAGCTAGGTCACACCCTTGGTGTTGGAAGGTTGTTCAGAGTATAAATGCTCAGTTTTGATATTTTGTTAGGGTCAATGGTAGAGCCCAGCTCCTGTATTGTAAATTTTTAGTGGAGTCTCTAGTTCTCTGGTTATGTATTGTGATCTAAGATTTCTTGATTAATCTAAGTCATCTTTCTTTATCCATCTTATTTTCCTCTAGTACTGAGAGAGTTCATGGATGAATGATTCACATGAATTGTCGTGATTGTGTTATGATGAATGTTTGATTATAATACTGTTAAGAACCAAATATTAATATAGCATAGAAAAACCTCAGAATAAGTACTCAACGCCTTGAAAAAGAGAGAAATTTAGATAATAAGCCTCTTTGAGGGGGAAACCTCCTTATGCCCACATAAATTTCCAATTACAAGATGATTCCAAATTAAAATGTCTCCTTGGTATATATAGGAGACTAGGAAGTACAATTACAACTAATGGACACAAGCCGACATAAATAAAATAACATTACTAATGTAATATGCCCCAATTAAGGGGTAATGAGCCATTATTTAGGGCTTAAAATGCCCCTCCCCTTGAGACAAGTGTTGTCTGCAACACTTGAGTAAATATGGATGTTCTGTATAAAATAATCCTCTTCTCAAGTGGAATCTTTAGTCGGTAGTTTCCTCCATTTAATGAGATACTCTGAAATGGATATATTCCTCAGCTGGCAAATTCTTGTGTCAGTGATGGATTCAGGCTCCAATATGATTTTTCCTTCCTCATCAAGTTCTGTAAATACAGTTTGAATAGGGATCTTGTCGCCTATAACCTTCTTTAAGCATGAAACATGGAAAACGGGGTGTACTCGTGAAGATGCAGGCAACTCCAATTTCTATGCCATAGTACCAATCTTTTGCAACACATTATAAGGGCTATAGTACTTTGCTGATAATTTATTATCCTTCTTGGATTGCTTGAGGGACATTTGTTTGTATGGTTGTAGTCTTAAAAAAACCTAATCCCCTACTTCAAAACTTCTTTCACTATGATGTTGATCTTCTTGTTGTTTCATGCAATTATGTGCCATGGTCAGGTTATCCTTTAATATTTAGATAACTTGTTGTTGATGCTCTATGTGATCTTCCACTGCTTGAACCTTAGATTTTTATTTTAGAGAAGAAGTGATGGAAGGAGGGTGGTATCCATAGATTTCCATAAATGGTGTCATTTTTGTTGCAGTATGAAAGGAAGTGTTATACCACCATTCTTCCAAGGGTAACCATTTGAACCATTGTGTTTGTTTAATAGAGACAAAGAAATGAAGGCAACCTTCCAGACATTTGTTCACTATCTCAGTTTGTCCATCAGATTGAGGATGATAGGATGAGCTATGAGCCAATTGAGTACCCAAACAAGAAAATAATTCTGTCCAAAAGTGTCCACTGAAGATGGGATCTTTGTCACTTACAATAATCTTTGGGCTGCCATGTATCTTTTGAATTGTATCCATGAATGCGGTGGAAATTGTACTGGCTTTGAAGGGTTGAGAGAGTGCACAAAAGTGTGCATACTTGGTCAGTCTATCAACAATCACCATGATGACACTCTTTCCTTCAGACTTCAGTAACCCTATGATGAAATCCATGGAAACCTCCTCCCAACGCTGACTTGGGATGGATAATGGTTGTAAAATTCTCGGGGTCTTGATTGTTTCCACCTTATTTTGTTGGAAAACCAAACATTCTACCACAAACCTTTGAACATAAATTTTAAGGCCATCCAAAAACAAATCCTTCTTGACCCTATGGCATGTTTTCAAAAATCCCGAGTGCCCTCCTACTGGAGAGGTGTGCAATTCCAATAGTACCTTTTGTTTGAGTTGGGAGTTCTTACATAAATATAAGTGATCTTCATACCATAGTGAATAATTTTTCCATGTAAATGTATCTGATGCACTGGAATCCTGCTGCAACCTTTGAATGAGAGTCCACATTTTTTTTTCATTCTTCCATTCATCCCTTTCTTCTATTATCTAATCGGGTTGGATGATCGAGATAGCACAGAGAAAGGCCTCAACATTTTCATCCTTTCTTGAGAGTGAATTTTCCACAATGTTTTGCTTCCCTTTTTTATAGACAATTTCAAAATCATAACCCAATATCTTGGTCACCCATTTTTGTTGTTCTTCTGAAGACAGTCTTAGTTCCAAGAAGTATTTAATACTATCATGATCTATTTTGACCTTGAAGTGCCTACCTATTAGGTAAGGACTCCATTTCTTCAATGCATGTAGTATTTCCATCATTTCCTTCTCATAAATGGGTTTCTATAAGTCCTTTCCCTTGAGTGGTCGACCTTAAAAATCCATGGGTCTTCCTTATTGCATTAGGACAACACCAATTCCATTTCCTTAGGCATCACATTCCACAATAAATGTTTTCGTGAAGTCTGGAGTGGTCAAGACAGGACCTTTTCACATCACCTCTTTAAGTTGTTCAAAATCTTTAGTTTCCTCTGGATTCCATGAAAATGCATCCTTCTTAGTTAGTGTTGTTAAAGGTGTTGCTATTCTTCCCTAGTGCTGAAAAAAATTGTGGTAGTAACCTGTCAAACCCAAAAATTCTTTAAGATTATTCAATGTTTTGGGAATTGGCCAGTCCATCATGGCCTTAATCTTGTTAGGGTCTACCTTGACACCTTAATGAGATACAATATGACCCAAATAATATACCTCCTTTACTCCAAAGAAACATTTGGATGGTTTGGCATGTAGTTGTTGCTCCTTTAGTAGTGTATCACATTTTCAACATGTGGCACATGATCCTCCCAAGACTTGTTATAGATTAGTATATCATCAAAAAATACTAACAAAATTTTTCGAAGGAAGGGCTTGAAAATGGAATTCACCAACCCTTGGAATGTGGAAGGTGCATTTGTAAGGCCAAAAGGCATGACCAAAACTTCATAATGGCCTTCATGAGTTTGGAATGTTGTTTTCAGGATATTTGATTCCTTCATTCTAATCTGATGATACCTTGAATGAATATACAACTTTGTGAAATAGATTTCTCCATGTAGTTCATATAACAATTCATCAATGACGGGAATGGGAAACTTATCTTTAATATTGATCTTGTTGAGCTCTCTATAATCTGGACACATGTGCCATGAGCCATCTTTCTTGAATACCATTGCCACCGGTGTAGAGTAAGAACTTTGGCTAGGTCTAATAATGCTAGCATCTAACATTTCTTCAACCATGTGCTCAATTTCACTCTTTTGGGCATAAGGGTATCTGTATGGCCTGATGTTAGGAGGAACATTCCTAGGAATTAGGTGAATATCATGATCATGATTTCGAGTGGGTGGAAGACCTTTGGGAATATCTTCAAATACTTTGGAATGCTTATCAATGATCCCTTGGAGCTCTAGAGGAATAGATTTCTTAGATGTTTGAAAATCTAGTGAGCATAGTTGTACAATAACACCTTGATGCCCCTTTTTCAATAATTTTGTCATGCCATTAGAGATTATCACCTTACTGGGTTTCCCTGTGATACCTCTTAACTCAATTTATTTTCCTTCCAATGAAAATTTCATGAAAAGTTCTTGAAAATTAAAAGCCATTGTTCCTAATGATTGTAACCATTGGATTTCTAGTACAACATATGCACCACCCATGATTATAGCAATAATCGGACTACTCATTACATATTCCCCCATAGTAATATTGATCTTATTGCATTTTCCTGAGAAATTGATAGTTCCTCCATCTGCAATCATTACTTGAAACTCTGGCGCTGGATATAAAAAGCAATTGAGAGCTTTGGCTAATTTATAGTGAATGAAATTATGAGTACTACCATAATCAATTAGGACTATTACCTTTTTCTTTTTTATATATCCTTTGATATTGAGGGTATGAGGAGTGCTAATTCTAGCCAATGCATTACACGATATCGTGGGAGTCAACTCTTCAGATGAAATTGCTTCTACGTTTTCATATTGAGATGGGTCTTGTTCTTGTTCTTCTTCCTCTTCACAATCTATGTAGAATAATTTCTTCTCACCACACTTGTGTCCCTTACTATACTTTCTGTCACAATTAAAGCATAAAACTTTTTCTTTTCTTTCCTCCAATTGTTGAGGTGTCAAACTTGTAGGTTGAAGTGTTTTATAAGAAGGATCATTATTCTCTCTATAGATGTTAGGATTGGTCCTTCTAGTATCCATAGCCATATTTTTAATTTCAAAATTTCTTGCCACCCTAAATGCATTCTCCAATGATTTGGGTTCCCAAAGCTGAACCTCATGTTGAATGTTATCCTTTAAAGTTCATATGAATACATCAATCAAGTGCTCATCTAGAATATATGTTACCTTTATATTCAATCTTTGGAAGTTCTCAATGTGCTCTGTAACTGAACCCTTTTTCTTTATATTTATCAATTTGCTAAAAAAGGTATTGTTCTTTGTATCCTCGTAGTGTGCTAGCATTTATTCCTTGAAAATTGTCCAAGTGACGAGTGATTTGCAAGAACAAAGCCATCGATACCATACAAATTGATTGGGTTCTAAATATAAAGAAGAAATTTGTACCTTTTGTGTATGTGGCAGATTATGTAGATCAAAGAATTACTCCATCTGAAGTATCCACGTGATTTGGTCCTTGCCATCAAAATTCCTCATATCGATCTTAGGAACGTGGTTGGTCTTTAACCCAAAGTTGGAGTTTCTCCATTCTTGATTCATCTTCCTTGTGTCCTCATCATGAAATTCATGTGACACATTTTCACTTTCAGGTGTCCTCTCTATTAGGAAATTCTTCATTCCTTCCATGATCTCCCTTTTTAAACCATCCATCTTAGTATCAATTATTGCCTCCAGTTCATCTTTTTTCACTGTCTTCTTTTGTAATTCATTTATGTCCCTATTCATTTCTTCACCTTCATCAAGAGTCCAAGTAGGAATGTCTAGACGCTTATTTGGTGTAGAAGTTCCCTTTTTGGGTGGTTGTTGGTGTCCATGTATGAACGATTTATTCACCCTTTTTCCTACATTAATTTATCAATCTGGGTGCATATCCTTTCAAGTCAACGTGCAAGTTATATGCAGGGGAAAGACCACAATCTGTTCTAACCAAGGGTTCATGATTAAGATTCAAAACATTGTTGTGAAACTAGATCAATTACAACTTCAGAAAAGAAATCACAAGAATTAAAACACTGTAACAACAAGCATAAACTAATTAATGATACACATAGAAAGACACAGCACCTGATCAGAAGAGAGGGCCTATCTCTCTGATCAGGGCTATGTTAGTCACAACAAAGATTAAAACAACAAAATAAATGATACTTTATTAATCTGAAAAGGGGTATTACAATATCGATGGGGGTGTCCCGAGTTATAGGAATAAACTATCTTTTATACATGGAGAGGGAGAACAACCTCTTTCCCCAAAACATGGTAACCGTATCCCCAAAAATATACATTAGTTGGAATGACACCAATACCAGATAGACAAGATCAGCAAGATGCCCAAGAATGGTTTAGGGATCTATGACTCCAGCTGCACGACCTCCTTATGGTTGGTCATTGCTGTGAATAATGGATCTACTGCAGGATGTTGAAGCCTTGGTTCCTATTCTCCAGAAGCTGCGGTCAAACATTCATTTTAGTGCTATGAATAGGAAAAAATCCATGACTTTATTTCATTAATAAAATATTCCAATAGACAAGGCAGGGGTATTTACCTTACAAGTTTAGCATAGTAAACATAGGTAAATAAGTGCAAAAAGGTCAAAAAGGGTAATGGAAATGCAGCAGAAAGATAGCCCGATTTGGTGCCCAATGTTAGTCACTATAATTGCTTAATTAATTTCAAACAACCAAGTGAAACATAAATTATCAACCCAGGGAAGTCTTTTGTTTCAAAGATAGCTGCGCACTATATATGCTCAATTCCAAAAGCACTTAGTGTTGTAGTAAAGAA
>ML803671.1:0-13219 GCA_009831015.1 Picea engelmannii
CTTAAAAAAAAAATATATATATATATATATATATATATATATATATAACAAAATAAAATAAAATAAAAATGAATTAATTTCAAAAAATAAAAAAACATTTCAAAAAATTGAAAATTTTGTGTAGGGGTGATTCTCGAAATCGTCTTACCCCCCACCGCCTTTGCAATGACCAGTATTAAAATGAGTGATGATGGCCACTAGGATAGGGGTGGGTGAGGGTTGGGTCGACGGTGGGGGTGAGTGGGGAATCACCCCATGTATTTTTAATTTAATTTAATTTATTTATATATTTTTTTAAATGAATTTCAAATTTTTTTAATGTTTATTAATTTTTTAAATCTAAATCTTTTTAATATCATTTTTAATGGTGTTATTTTTAAATATGGTTTTAATTTTTTTAATGTTTTGTTTTAATTTTATTTTTTCAAATTAGTCTTAAATGTAAAAAGGTATTTTTAATTTTTTGGGATAAAATGAGGATATGGGGGTTTTAATTAATTAATTATTTTGAATTTTAAATTGTTTTATTTAAAAAAAATGTTTCTAAAAATTGTGTTTTTTTTGTTTTTCCACTTTTATTTTTATTTTTATTTTTAATTTTTCCATCGTTTCAAAATATTGTATTTTTAATCCTAAAAAAAGGGTGTTATTGATAATATCATTTTTTGATGTGAGGGTTGAATTTATGATTTTGGTTGCAAGTATACAAATTGTCAAGGTTATGATTTCAAAAGAGTTGTAATTTTTTAGCCCCGAAAAAAGTGGGGGTGTTACAAGGAGTATCGCTTCTCAATTCAGGAGTTGATTTTAATTTTTAGTCGCAACAACAATGGTTGTTGAGTCCATGATTTCAAAGAAGTTGTAGTTTTAATCTCAAAACAAAAATGGTGCTATTGGTAGTGCAACTTCTCAATTCTGGGTTGATTTTAAGGTAACATTATGATCGTGTTAAGCCCGTCATTGCAAAAAGTGGAAATTTCCACCCCCAAAAAAAGGGTGCTACTAGTAGCACCACCTTTTGAAATTGGGGTTGATTTTGGTGTTTTGGCCGAAAAAATATGGGTTTGTACGGCTAGAGTTCTCACTTTGAGATCACAGTTCTGATTAAGCCAATAACTATGTTTAAACCCAAACCCGTCCTTCCCGTATGAATTCATCCTTTGCTTCTTTCAAGTTGTCTTGGATTTATAACATTAGTTTCTCGTGTCAAAAATCCTCCAAAAACCTAACATTTTTGTCATTTCCAATGTCATAGAATCCCTACTATTGGAGTAATGTCATGTTTTTTCTAATGTTATTCCAAACATAAGATCCTTTAATTATGCCTCCATCCTAATGAGGTATGGTATTTCAAAAATAAGATCCTTTAAAATCACTAATATATTAATTTGGTTGGATAGAGACCACAAACTCCAAGAATGAAAACTTTCTTTACAAATATATTTACAATAAAAAACCTACATGTTTTGAGTGTCTCTTAATAAGACTCATGCATCCCCTCCATGGTTTTGAATGTGTCCACATTATAAAAGGGCTTAATATTCACATGCAACCCCTCCCTACTATTTGAATGCAATAAAAGTTGAATTTAATGCAACCCCTAACTACCTCAAAATGACATTTATGCAATAAAATTGAGACATCGTTATATTGACATATAAATGTGGATAAAAAAAAACTTTGAATGTGAATGACACTTTGAATATTGATAAAAAAATTGTTTAGTCGAGCATATTCCAAAGTCAAAAGCTAGTTTGTAACACACCCAACCCCCTAACCCTTCTTTAAGCTGGTGGGGTGTCAACATTTCCTCTTCCTCACCTTAACTCATTTCTCGAAATGGATCCCATAGATGGAATCTTCTCACTAATATCTTTCCAACGACTATCACCATGCTCAAAACCAAGCTCACGATAAAAATCTATGGCCTCCTAAAGCTTCCATACCTTTTCTCATTAAAGACCACCTAACGTCCATGTGGACCCTCACCACCTATACCATCCTACATGGCATTTCCTGGGCGCTAACGTGTCCGGACATGTAACCTCCCAATGTGGCACATTCCGACAAGTAGACACTGAGCACATTACACAATCACCAATGGGACTTGGAGGTGGTTATGTGCTTGACCAGGCACCGAGATCCAGTGGATCCCCACATACGACACAATGAAAAACCCTCCCGATCGCCAGTTAACCGATTGATAGGTCCCCATAACAACAACCCAACTGGGAACTTCACACCACTGGGCACCTAACCCCACTGGGCATATTACCCAATTGAGCAACACTCCCCACCAGGCACCAGGACCCTGGGGTAAGTTGTAAGCTTTCAAACCTAGAAAAAATGATCTAGTGGTCCACCTGGCACCAAAGACACATGGTCTTGATGTGGCATACCACCTGGCATGACATGTAGTAACTTGACCGGACACCACGTTGACGTGGCACAAGGACGTGGCCCGACATGTAGCACTACACATGGCATGATATGTGGTTCTTGATGTCATCACGTCTTTCGACCTCATACGAAACTTTGATTATCTTAAACATGTGGCACATTATTTGCATGACACATGGACCAATCACGGTGCAACTTGTGTACTAATGTGGCACTACATGGCATCATAGGGCATAAGGGCTCCTATCCACTCAGATGTTGACACCTGCCCACTTCTTATTGGCTTACCTGTGTCATCCTGATGCCATTAACACATGCCCCACATGTCCTCCCACTCATACACTTGTAAAGGGAAAAGGGTCAGAACCCTTCTTGGAATCATGCCCAACCCAACACCGTAAAACCAAGGAAATAACGTAAAGAACGAGGTTTGGGAGCTCCAGTGGTCTAGAGGTCCAATCACTTTGAGGCGGAAAACTCCCTCCTGAGCTTACTAAGAAAGATCAATGACCAAGGGCCCTTGTTCCTTATATCCAACGGATGGGGTTTAATTGTTGGAATATACACTAATACTAAGAGGGGGGTGAATTGGTATTAGAAAAAAATGAGCGCTTTTTCTCTTTACCACTTTAATTAGTTATTACATAATCAATCATAAGCAATGCAGAAAATTAATCATATAACAGAGATCAACACAAAACCATAGTACCTAAATATTCACGTGGAAACCCAACTGGGAGAAAACCACAAAACTTTCTTTATAATATCTTGTAGGAACCAACCTATTGTTATAATTTTTGCAGGCACGAACCTGTTGGAGACACCAATCTCCTTGACTGAGCACCAACTCAGCAATAAGGTTTGAAAGCACCAACCTGTAGAAGACACTAATCCCCTTAGTAGAGCACCAACTCAGCTATAGAATTTGCAAGAACCAACCTACAAGAGACACCAATCTCCTTGACTGAGCACCAACTCATCTCTTCCTATAGGCACCAACCTACAACAACGGTATTTACAAACACCAACTTGCAGGAGACACCAATCCCCTTAGATGAAAGCCAACTCAGCCATATCAAATTACTGGAAACATCAATTTCTTCAAATTGTCAACAATTCCATATTACCGCTGACACAACACTCTCCTTAGGCTCTCATTCTGCACAGATTCATAAATTCCTTGCACTTCCCAACCACCCTTGGACATTCATATCTTCCTTACTTCCACTCTCTTGTTTTCCTCAAACATGCGAACCTCAAAGATTCTCTTCTACAATTCGAATGCCTACTTCCACAATTCACAGTTCTCTTATTCTCCCTTCACTCTCGGTTCTACAATCTTAGAACTCACACACCGCTCACTTTCAACTCTGATTTTCGTATCTTTAATTATGCATTCTCTAGTTTCATGAATTTTTCCATAAGAATAAACTACTCATTAGGTCGGATCCAAATTAATGTTTTCCATCTCACGCAGTCTTGTTCAACGATCCTCAACACTCAACCATGGTTTGATTAGATCCCTTATTGATCTTGATCATTGATTGTTTCATGTTCCTTGGATATCGAGATTATCGGGGTATCTAGCCGTCGAGCCTCTGGGGCTCCAGTCTTACGTTTTTAACCTCAAATAGACCATAGTGGTTGGATCACTCATGGATTCAATCACAATCGTCGATCTTTTCTTCTTCATATTGTGACCATCGGGGTGTTGAAATACTCAACACCACTATGACACTCAAAAGTCACCAGATCAAACCTCACATTAATCTCATTCATCGATCTACTCACTCTGATGTTGGTAACTTCTCAATGGCCTCATCTGAATCTGATGGTCGAAGGTCAGTCCTTAAGATTTCTTCGATGGCTCGTATTTTGATGGATCCAACAATCTTTGAAGCCTAAAATCAATGGATTCAATTGCAATAGTCCTTCGACCTGCACGACAATTATCCCCCATTTCTCTAACTGCTCATGAGATGATCAGGTGGGACCCAAAACGATCTATGGTTGAGATTTCATCTCACCTATTTGTTTAACTATGGTCTAAATTTCTCCTTGGAGCTCCTCATCGTCGAAGTACTTTCACTTCAGAGCTCACTCCAACCATTGCTTCTTTGATGGACAGTGGAGATCTAATCATTGTGTGAATTCAACAGCTGAGATGATGTCCTAAAGATCTTCACGCCCAACTAGTTCCACGACAGATCTATGACTGTCGTTTCATTTGGATCATTCTCTGATCAATGGTTGTTGCTATCTCTAACAGTCCTTCATTGTCGGAGTGTATTCACTATAGGTATCACAACATACTCTGACCAGCACCTCTCCGATGAACAACGAAGATCTACTCGATGTGCCATTTTCAACGGCTGATATTTTATATGATGACCTAAAGGCCTCCATGTCCAACTGGGGCCCATTTTCCTTTCACACAATCAAAATCTAACATGCATCACCCTTCGAGACATGCTAGCTTCCACGGTGGCATCCTCGTCACTCTGACTACCAAGCTATCACAAGAAATCACCTTGATGTCACTCACCTTTCTCGAAACGGATCATCATAGATCCAATGGATGAGGTGGATCCTCCAAATTACCTATGGCCCTCAAATATTCTCATTGTTGGACTTCGTTCTCAAGCCTTCCTTCCAAACCTCCAATGGCCTTCCTTTCGACAGGCCTAAAACTGGTATCAACAGTCCAAATTCTCCGATACTACTCTTTGATTATATCAAAATTTGTTATTAACTCAGAGTTTCTCAAATTGGAGTCCTTGTGCAACCTTACACTCGAACACTCCAATGATCTAACGGTCATCGTGGTAAGTCATCCATCCGTTAAGATTTACTTTGAGATTGGCATCTGCATGGAAGTTAAGGTTCCAACCTTGTCTCCTTAAAATGTATCTTACGAGATCCAACGGCTCCCATCTATCGAGATCATTCTATGATGAATCAATGGATCCCATTGACTTAGAGCTTCTCTCGTTGTATTTCCATTACAACCTCACACTCAAGCACTCTGGTAACCTTGCTATTTGATCAATGGTCCATTTTCTCTCCCACAACCACTCCAATAGATCAACAAATGTTGTTAACTCTAAGTATCCTTTATCTTCGTACTCCATGTTACCTTGCATGCTCCAACCAACAGTCCAAAAAAAATTTCTATGCCAAATCAATAGTTGTGATTTCCTCCGACTCAAACATAGATTTTTTTTTCATGGTAATGGTATGATTTGGGACTTAGCCATTTCATGGCTTTGACACTTCTTCGATCTCCTTCTTCTCGATCTTCGATTTTTGCAAACCTCTTCACCACCAAGTGCAATATTTCACAAAAGCTTAATAGTTCACAGGGATGTTCTATGTTTCCTTTTATTGGTTCAATTCTCATAGTCTCCTCCTATCAGATCTTGTTCCTTGAATTCTTCAAGGTCGTTATGTTCCTCTTGCCTTCATTCACATAGAGTAGATATGAAATAACAATATAGATGCTTCCTTTGTCTAGTTCGATCCTTGGAACTGTCATTTGTAGGGACGTATTAACACAACGCATGGTCTCCCCCTATCATTAATAATAGTAAGTTTTATTGTTCTCATATTTTATCCAAGGTAATCACGGAGCCATGTGCACAAAGACTTATTAATGAGCAGGGAAATTCTTGACTTTCTCTGTCTGTTTTGATTTGCAGTACAAAATATTCCTCGGTCATCTTACATTATTTACACAAGGTAACAACAGTTAGAATCCCCCTTCCTATGAAATCCATGGTTGTCACAGTCTTTGACATCATGGTTTTCACAATATTTGACATTAATGATAGCATGATCCAACAATCTCCCCTTTGTCATTGATGGCAACACATTCTTAAACTCTGCTAGTCTATGCAAGTTTCCCCTTGTCTCTTTTCTCCCCCCCTTTGTTTGAATTCTCCCCTTTGAAATCAATGGCAAAGGGATATTCTCCCCCTTACACTATACTATCAATTTTCTTGTTTGCAACCAACAACCTTCTCTCTTTTGGCAGCTCCTCTTGAGGTTGTGCTTCTCCATGAAGCTTTCATTACATCCTTGTTCTTTATCTACCAGATTTTTTTGGCAAAATCATCTTAATCAATATCCTTTTGTCATAATGAGTCACTTCATACATTCAACCACAAGTGCTTATATCAACATATTCAACATTACATATTTATATCTCAACTATTCTTTTTCATGGTGAAATTCACAAAATCTTATGTCAATGCATTTAGGTGTTAATGTCACATATTTATTTCTCAACTATCCTTTTCGTCTAATCAATTGAAGTACTCAACTAAAAATGTCGTGGGTTTATTTTTCTATGATAAATTATTTGAATCATGTTTTTCATTTTCTTCTTGTTGTCCACCTGCAACTTATCACATCTCAATGTGCATGAATTCTTCAGATTGTTGTATACCTTCATACCTTCTAAGTACTTAACTTTTGATTTTCATCATGCTGATCTATTTTTCAAGCAAATCTAGTGTTCATTCAGGCCCTTATTCTTCTCAAAACTCATGGAAAATCCATAAAGGGTTACATAATCTTTACTTTCTTTGGGAACATGGAGCTTCTTCTTCTTCATATCTTTTAACTCTATTGATCTTGGTGGTTTATACTTCTCCTATGTGTGTCAATACACATTCTTTCTAAGCATGTCATTAAATCTTTCCTATTTAAAAAAAAATTATGTAGAAGACCTCTTCGGTTGTCCTAACTCCAATGAATACAGATATATTGTAACAACATGTCATCCTGAATCTTGTTGATATGATGGTCCTATTTCAATGGCTATCATATGGACCAAAGGGATGTCATAATGTTGTGAATAAACCCAATCAGTATACAATATATCTTCTGAAATTTATTATCTACATAATCCTCCAGAATTCTTGTATGTCGGGACATTGAATGTGATTTAATACTTACACCATTTTGTTGACCAAGGACTCCACATATAGTTGTTGTAACTCTTCCATAGACTGATTCCTTCATTATTATTATAAGAACTGTTAATGTTCTTGGTGATTTTGTTAAACTTGTAAAAGACTTTGTTCCAATCTCTTACTCTTGGAGTGCTTCATTTGGATACTTCATCATTTCCTCTACACATGCTTGTGTCTAGGGATCCTTCTTATTTTCTATATTTCATCATATGCTACTTTCATTTCAACAGTAATAAATTATGAAACTTAATTTTCATACCTTCATGAATATTTCCAATCTTTTTGGTTTATTTACTTGGTCAATCTGCTTTGGATGCTTGAAGGCTCTCTCTAATATTTCTTTCGTGATTGCTTGATCTAGATGCAATCCCTATCTTCCTTATCTTATCATCATTCTTTTACCTTTGTTCAGGACTAGTTCCTTTTCCTTCACAACAACCTTTTTTTAAACTTCATGATCTTCTCCTACATGTCCCATCATTTTCAAAGGAGATTCCTTATCCTTAGAACTGCCAGCTTATTTTGCCTCTCTTATCGAGCTCTCTTCAAATATATCTTCAGGATGCTAATTTTCTTCTTTGGTCTAAATGGAATTAAGAGAAACAGCCCTATTGTACTACACGAATCCATTTCCCTAGTCATAAATTTTACAAAATTTGGTCCACTAATTTTGTGACTTGATATTTCATTTTGAGATAGAAGTGAAGTCTGCACTAGTAGTGATATATGTTCTTGTTGTTGTTTCTTCTCCCAAGATTTTGAAGTTTATTTATTTTGTTTGATGATGGAATTGTGTTCCTTGTTCTATGCATACCAAGCTAGTTCACATTCTTCCTCATTTTCCTTTTCTTTCTTTCCCTTTCATACCTTTTTATATTCTAGTGTTACACATCAAAATGCCACACTTGAGTTTCACACCCTAAGTGTCGCAAGTGTTGCAAAGTGACATATGCACCTTGTTAAGTGTTGCATGGACGGTCACAAGTGTCGTATTCATCTTACCAAGTGTCGCATTCATTTTTCTAAGTGTCACAACCCCTTGAAACCATGAAATACATTTTCCATGACCCCTAAGTCATATTGGAGGAAGAAACCCATCATTTCAAGGCCAAAAACACACCTTTTTCTTGGAAAATCGACCATCTTTTGGGAATTTATGAAGGGTGGAGCGCCCTTGGCCATGTTGAGGGAGTGCCACTTCATGAGGTGGTTCCCCCCTTTCCATTTTATGAGAGTGCGACTTTATAGGATGATTTTATGTCTCTAACTCAAACGTAGCGCCACTTTTGGTTAGAGCAAATCAAAGGATCTCCGACCTCTTTATGAGGGTCATATCCGACTTTGATGAGGTTGTTGTGGTTGAATCCTACCCTATGGGAACTATCCTAAGATATAATCCCAAATTAAGGATCCATATCCTCAACCATATCCTTCATTAGCTCATGGTGATTTTGCCTCTCGATCCTATATATTAAAGGTATTTCCAAGGTGAAGGGGGGAACAATTGAGGTAGAAAACCTTTGATTCTGAGAGAATCATCATCATTTTGATGTCAATATTCATGCAAGGGCTGGACAAGGAGATCTTGGAGAATTGACTGCATCGTCAATTATTCTTTGTAAGTGCCTTCTTTGGCTTTCCAATTAATATCAACTTGGCCTATTCCCTTCAAGTTCATGTGTTCTACATTTTCTTGTCTATTTTCATTCCAATGTTCATAGATAGATCTGATTTATATAATCATATAGAGTAGGAGGAAGAGTTCCTTTTCTAATCTTTGCAAAAATTCAATTGTGTTGAGGATCTTGGAGATCAAGCCTAGGGATTGGAGCAGCAAGGATGAACATCGCAATCAGGTACACCCAATTCTTCTTCTATATTGTTTGATTGATTGAGATATATCTATAGGGAAATTATTAACCACTTGTTCACTTATGTATTTGTACCAAACACAGGAGTCTAGGTTCAAGGGGGAGCTTAGCCTGTCCGCAGGGTAATATTTCTCACAACAGAAAATGGCGACTCCACCGGAGAAGGACTTTGACTAGTTTTTCCTGTTTTTCATCTTAGATCCTTGATTGTGATTAGATATTTCTTGTTTTATGCTTCTTTATGATATATTTCCCCTTCCCTCTTCCTCATTGAAGAATTTACAGAGCCATTGATTGAGTCTTTGATGAGTCTGAGTTGTTGAAAGCCATTTTTTTAGCTTTTCCAGAAATTAGCAGTCCCCTACATTTCACATCAGGGCGCCATATGCTTGAATAGTGCTCCCATGAAGTGCATACAAGGGCACCATTATCTTACTATTTCTCCCCTTAAGCCTCCTAGGGGGCGTCATAGTGTTTTTTTTCTTTGAAAATATGGGCAAGACCTTGCTCAATGTCTTAGTTATGCAAGATAAATTATGTGCCAAGTTTATGCATCTTCTTTTAAATGTTCATGTGTGAGGAAATTTTATTTTAAATGGATAAATATGTGTTTTAAATAAATACACAGCAAACATAATTTGCCGCAAATAAACCATCAAACTCACAACAATAACAAGATGATAAAGAAGTTCACCCCTCTCTGGGCTACATCTCCTTGAGCCTCCATCAATGGACTAGGCTCTCTGGGATTAGTTTGTCAAAGATTCATTTACAAGATGTTTCTCAACTCCAATGGAAATACTGAATGTACCATTGTTTTCAAAATACATAAAAACCCCAGGATTGACTAATAGAACTCTGAAAACGGATCATGGCTCATCCGGGCATGACCTCTTCTACATGTGGCCTTAAGCTTCCCTGAGCTTCCTTGTGGAAAAAACACCTGTAAAAGTCCTCAAATGCCTCTGAAACCTATCCCAATGTGTTCAGAACATAACAATTAGCCAAAAATGACTATTCAGTCACAGAAAATAGACTTGGGCTCATCTAAGCATGGCCTCCATCAATGAGGGCTTCAAGCTCCCTGGAGCTCTCTGAAACTTCAATGGTGAAAAAACTGAAAATGAAGTCTTCAAATGCCTTTGAAAATAGTTCCAATGGATTCAGAACGTCATAAAACCCCTAGCTAGGCTTTTTCGGCACCTCATTTGGCCAAAAAATAAAGAAGATAGGCCTCCTGCCATTTTCCTCCTTCAAGTTTGTTGTCTCTGGTTTTCCAAAATGCACCTCTGTGTGTCCAACCTAGCTCACACGCTCAATATCGTGCTAAAATATAGCACCAGGATCAACCGCAAAATGGTGTGAACTGTAGGACGGTTAGGGCGCGCCTAGCCCCTAACCGCCAAGCCGTGGACATATGGGTCACCATGTGACCTCGTTTCCCACACAAAAAGGCTAGGTTCCAAGAGAGAATGGACAAATGACAAGTGTCGGGTGTGTGGTGTTGTAACCGTTTCAAAAACCAAATCCATGCGCAACCGTGTAGAGTCAGTTCATATGAAAAGGTTTATGCAACCAGGGGCTGGGGCTAAGCCCCAGCTCGGACGCACCCCAAATGCAACATTAAACAACTTTAAATATATGTTTTAACATATATATAATAAGCAACAAAGAGTGGCGTGCCAGTTGGGTGGCCATTTCCAAAGCACTCGGTCTATGGTGGAGGTCCAGGGTTCAATCCCCATAGACTCTATAATAATTTTCAACAACCAAAACATGGTGCCACGTGGCAGCCCATGCCTAGGCCACTTGGCACCAAACCATTCACCACGACAATGCCACGTGTCCACCAATGATTTTCCCAAACTACCAACTGTCCTCTAACTCAACCCTGCCATGTCAGCATATGGATCTGCCACATCATCGTACGGCCCTGCCACATCAACATCCGTACGGACTGTAAAGTCAACACATTTGCTTTGTCTGTTTGACGATTCGAACAGAACGTGATATCTCACTCATCCGACGTCTGTTTGAACCTGAACGAGTTGCGTTGGGTTCGTGACGACGAGGGCTACGCACTTGTTCATTTTTAGATAATTCCAGGAACTTTGATTTTTGAGCAAAATTTTGACCCCTGGTCCAGATTTTGATCACGCCTTCCCACTGAAAGGCTTTTGGACCCACAAAATCTTATGATTATCTGCCATAGCTTCAATACTCTTCTACTTCCAAGTTCTATTAACTGATTCTACTTGAAAATTCTTTTCTACAATCACCTGGATACATTGACATGCCTTTCACTGTAACTGGCTATGTCCCTCAACCACTGTTCTCTGGCTGCTGCTGACCCACTGTTCTCTGTGTGCTTCGAAGACTGCCAGCCTTCCCACTGAGAATCAAGTCCCTCTTGTGAACTCTTTGGCGTCAACTCAATTCACTCTACAATGGCTGCAAAAACTTTCCTGCGACATCTTGTCACAAACCAAGAAAACCATCAATCTTGAAAACAAATTTATACAAGACTGAAAATAATGCCAACAAAGTCTTTTTTCTCTTCAAGCAAATGGTCGCATCTTGTACTTCATCAAAGAACATGGCGTTTTCCTGCATCTTGGTGTACTCAAAATCAACTTACAAGCCAACAAACACCATCGACTAAACATAAGTCGAAAAACATGATCAACACACATAGTCATCAAGAAAACATCGACACAAGTCAAGACTCATTTGAAACATATCGACCTTCCCAAACTGACAAGTCGACATTCATGATACATAATCATGTCACAATCATGAGTCATTCAGGATGAACTATCACCAGGTTCACTACTTACACATACACAAAAACACATGCATGTGCATGACTCTTCACTCTCCTTCAAGTACAAACATAAGTACATGAACCTGAAACATGTGGGTACATAAGAGCTGAATATGAAAAAGATATATGGCTGTAACAAGTGAGCATCATACCCCTCTTTTACATCCTCCTGGCGAAGTTGTGCAACAAGCAAGAATGCCTTCAAATGAATTGCATTCACATGCAAACTTGAATCATACAAGTTGTGATAAATCACTGCAACTTGTCATACTCTCCACATCAATGCATACATAAGGTTGAAATGTGCATCTACAACAGAAAAAAAAAAAAAGGCAAGCCTTACTTGCTCAAGAAATCTAACCATTTCTTTCCAAGCCAACTCAATGGTGACTTTTTTTGCTCAAAATCGTCCTCTTGTGAATCATCTTGACTCGCATCAATGATGCAATCTCCTCTTCCTTTCTTGCCCATCTCTTTATCCATCTGCTTCTTGTGATGTGGATGAGTGGTTGGATGCAATGTCCAACATTGGTCAATGAGATGACCCCTTTTCTGGCAATGAGTGCAAATATTTTGCATCCTCTTTTCAAATTGTCTTTGCTTGAAAAGTTTCCTGAAAGTGGTCAATCTTTTCCAACATTTTGAAACATGATAGTTATATAAACCACAATATGTACATGGATTTTTTCTGCCATTTTTACATGCAAATTTATCATGCTTAACATAATCAAAAGCAATTGAATGATAGGCAGAAATATACCTTGAACATTCACCTTTATCGCCTTCTTGAGGAGGTGAGTTGGAAGAGTTACCAACTCTCTTTTGAAGACCAACAATAGTTTTCTTGTCCCCATCATTGTCACAACTCTTTCATTTCACACATTTGCATTCATCTTGAACACACTCTTTGCGTGCTTGAAGGATTGAACTTGCAACAAAAGTTGTTCTTATAACTTTTCCCCTTGTCTCCTCAACTTTGGAATTTGCTCCATCTTTTTGTTCATATCCAAGACCACAATATTTGGGTCTCTCCTCAACAACAATAGGCTCAACAATGCCTTGTGCATGCTTGCCTAACCCTCTACCTTCATAGCCCATTTTTAACAATAACTTGGACCCTATTCCTCTTGTGTGATTTTCAAAAACAC
>ML803671.1:32385-51812 GCA_009831015.1 Picea engelmannii
GCAGCATTATTTTCTCTTCAATGGATGGATTTTCAGGGTATAACCAGATCGACATTCTTCTAGTTGATCAACATAAGACAGCCTTCATCTGCCCATGGGGGACTTTTGCTTATAGAAAACTAAATTTTGGTATAAAAAACATTGGTGCTACATTACAGCGGGCCATGTCATATGCTTTCCACGATATCAAACATATTGCAGAATCGTACCTCGATGATTTACCTACCCATTCATCTAATCGACGGGACCATATTTTTCTTCAATGTCGATACTACCGTATCCATTTGAACCCTCACAAATGCAACTTCGTTGTTGAATCAGGTCATCTCCTCGGTTTCATTGTCTCCAAATATGGGATTAGGGTGGATCCCTTAAAAATCAAATTTATTCTTGCTTTACCTCCTCCCAACAATCTGACCCAACTACAAATTTTGTAAGGGAAAGCGAAATTTCTTCGTCATTTTATATGTAATTACACCAATATTGCTAAAGGATTTACGAGATTGTTGCAGAAAGATACTCCTTTCATATGGGATGACACTGCTCGACGATCTTTTGATGCTCTTAAGCACGCATTGACCCATACACCCCTCTTGCATCCTCTGAATTATGCACGAGACTATATCCTTTATTTGGCAACCTCTACTTCCACTATCGCTATGGTTTCAGATCAAGAGGACTCTAACGGTGATGAACATGTGATCTACTATCTAAGCAAGAGTCTATCTGGTCCCGAGCTCCGATATTCATGCGTTGAAAAGTTGGCTCTGGCAGTCATCATTTTCGTCAAGAGATTTCGCCATTACATCATGTTACGTATTACCACAGTCATTGCGTACTCGAACCCCATGTACCATATTCTGACACGACAAGTCCTTGGGGGGGAATATTCCAAATGGATCGTTATTCTTCAGGAATTCCATCTCGAGTTTACCAAATCAAAATCTAAAAATTCCTTGGTTTCTGCGGAACTTATCTACAATATTCCCCATACTAATGAAGACACTAAGCCCAGTGATTATCTTCCTGATGAATCTTTGTTCCTCATTAGAACATCATACCCTTGGTATGGAGATATTCTTCTCTATCTTCAAACCCAATGTTTTCAGCCCGATATCTCCCGTGAAGAACTCGCAGGTGGAGATGTAATAGGATAGGGTTGCGAACAACATAGACTCAATTAATATGACAACCCCGGAAATCCACTCCGGCATATGGAAATTCCTCGATAACAATTAACTACCTTTTCCACCAAGAAAAGAAGTCAACCGTGAACTTGAACTCTGAGTCGGTCCCCAATCTCAGGGACAAACTTGTCCATATTTCCATACGTGGCTCAGTCGCTAGTTGTGCCATCAACAGAATATGTGGCTACATCTAAGGTATTCGCTCCAAAAAGAATGAAACCACGAAAGAACCATAGCCAAATTGTTTATGCTTCCTGATCCTGCACTTTTTGATGTGATCATTCACGTTCCGAAGGAATCCTACACTCCAGTTGAATAATCTAGGCTCCATGCATTGTAGAGAATAATACATTTGAGATTTTGAATCCAAATGTGCAGTCGTGCTACCTGCCAGGTTGGTAATGGTAAATAAAATAGATCATAATGTCAAATCTCTAACATCCTTGATCACAATTCGTCCCCCGACTAATCGTGACCCTGGAATACAGTGGTCAGCCACATACACCTCAACAGGTTGAGGAGTTTCCCATTGCCCAGACAAAAGGATAGGATCCCCTCTTCTTGAGAGACCAGTCAAAAAGTATACGTCATCGAGCTCAATTTTGAGCAATTGTGGTCCAATACGGAATGCTTGTTCAGTGTCATCCCACATTCCAATCAGATACTCGAGTAATAAAACTTATTTCTTCATCTTTTGTAATTTGAAATACTTTAGGAGGCCACAATTCCTCAAATCAACCCTTGTCTGAGGGTTTTCCAATGTGTCTATATCGTAGAGATCATGCTCTCGTTCTTTCCATTCGATCATAGTTCTAATTCGTGTAAACTGCAAAAACATACATTTAAAATCCTTTAGTCAAACATTCATGGAAAAACATTGGGTATTTTTAGCATAAAAAGCAACTTTTTTTTTTCAGTTCTACATCGACGCTCCCCTAAGCTCATCCACAGGGCACTATCACTCCCAAGGCACACGCACTAGGGTGTCGAAAACACGATCAGTGCTCCCCTCACCTCTTTGAGGGAGCGTCGATCTAGTTTGGCGCCTAGGGCTTCCCAGGGATCCCAAAACATCCTAAAAACTACCTAAAATACAATTATAAACCATGAGAAATGACTAGAATGGTTAAGTGAACAACCTGGTCCAGACAAATGTGAAAACATTCAACCACAACTCTACTGACCTTAGCTTGAAAATCGCCCTCCAAGGTTGAAAATAACAAAGCTAGAAGAAATTGGTGAAAATGAAATGGTAAATGAAATTTCTAACCCTATTTAACACTATCATAGGGTTGATTTTTGCTAATATAAAGTTTTTTGGGGGGTTTTAAATATTTTTTGAGGAATCACTTATACCCTGGATGCAAAATTGTCTTTATTTGCAGGTCTCGAAGCAATATCTTTTTCATTAAACCTTGTAACACTGGCAAGCATGGTCTTTGTCCTTTCTCATGCTCGAAAAAACATGAGAATGTAACTGAGTATACTTTTATCTCTTTTTTGGACTCATGAAGGTTACATGAAAAAGGAAATCTCTGGAGTCTCCTTTAAGCAATTTTCAGACTCTCTAAATATGAAAAGATTTGTCGAGTGATCTTGATTTCTTTCACACCCGTTTAAAAAGGTTTTGAAACGGCATCTTCGAAGTAGCCGTTTATCTCTTTTTTGGACTTTGGAGACTAAATTTACGAAAAAGGACAACCCTAGAGTCGTCCTTAAGTTATTTTTAGACTCTCTAAACATGAAAAACCATCGAGTTTTCCTTCTTTTGACTCGTTAAAAAAATCACACATTGAAGGGGCCATATGGGACCGAACCCTTACTTATTCCAGTTTGTTAAACAAAGGAAGAGGAACTTACCGAAGGTGAGTTATATCAAGCATGTGTTATCCTCCTCGAGCTCATAAAAACAAAAAAAGAGGTACTTGTCTATCTAGATGGGAGAAACAATTGAAGGAAGCAAGCCAAGCCATTTTTTAGAATTGTCACAAGTCACCCTTGCAGTCACCCTTGAACATGGCACATTGTATTTACATACATTTTAATCCATTGAACCTCTGCATTAAACTAGTCCTTTGAGTTTCTTTACTCCTTTGGGTCACTTGACGAAAGTCACAATATCCACTGCATCATGTTTTGGTCCATGTTATGTTTATGCTGCTAAGTTATGTTGTGCCTCAGTGTTCAAGGGAAGTATCTACCTCGAAAGTCAACCATCACAAATTTCCATTTTCAATACCTATGTCATTCCATGCTCATTTGATTTACCATATTACATATCTATGTCAATTTCATGTCGTTGATGAGGGATACATCAAGGCCCTCCTTCAACAAGTCTTTTCTTGATGACTTCAACACATTATCCAAGAAATTTGACTTAGAAACCAGTTAGTACCTTGGGACTTGCATGCCTCAATGGAAGGCCTCCTCACCTCCCACAGTAGGTTTACATCACTGACCTCTGATCAGACGATTCCACGAATGTTCAGATTCAGCTCATTTATTCACATTCGTTGGATTGTACTAGGGTACCTTGGGAGTCATTAACATCACTGGTGATTTTCCTCTCACTTGTTAACGGTTTACCTCATTGATCGGTAATCAAGTGGTTTCTACCATGTTTGACATAAAAAAACTTATTCACATGGTTATATTTGTACTACATTAGGATTAGAAAGAAGACGCTGGGTTGAGTTGTCACTTTGTTATTTGCTTTCCCAGGTCGCGAAGGAGATATTTTGAGCATACTTATATACTATTACATAGATCCACTTTGTATTTCTCCATGGCTATGTTTTATCATCTCCTAGATACACTATGTATTTCTCGTGGATACGATCAGTTCATGTCATGGAATTATAGATCCACATTGTATATTTGGTGGTTATACCCTTAGTCAATATGATTATGGATCCGTAGTGTATTTGGTGGTGTCCATACCTTAATTCCTTTATCACTCAAGCATAGGTATACCTACCTTGGGTTTGAAACATATGATAACATTTTTTTGATGGTTGTTTGCAGATTCTACCAGGTTCTCTGACTCCATACCCTTGCTTCAAAAATCTACAAAGCACTTCAGTCATCAGTTTTCGTCTTCTGACCTTGCACTTTGGGGGGCAATCTATTACACGTCAAAATTCCTCACTTTGATAATGTCTCATTGTCATTGTCACAAGTGTCACACTTTTGTCACAAGTGTCGCAAACATCATATTTTCGTCCCGCATGTGTCGCATTGCGGACAAAATCATAAGAACACTTGGTACACCCTCTAAGACTTTTTTAGAAGAGGAAAACATGTCATTTGGAAAAGCTTACAAACATTTTTCCTTGAAGAAAGATCATCTTAAATGATTTTTTGGAGATCAGTGCTCCCCTTCTCACATGCAGGGAGCACTAGTGCTCCTTGTCTACTTATCAGGGAGTGTTATAGCACTTTGTGGCCAACTTTAAGGGAGCACCGATCTATTGAGAGAATATTGGGGATGAATCCCCCTTATCTCTAAGGACAGCTAGAAAGCATCCGAGTTAGTCTGGCTTGAATCCAAGTTATAGGGTGGATCTAAGGGAAATATCACAACTAATGGAGTCATATCCTCAACTTATTCCAAAAATAGCTAAGATGGTTGAGCCTCTCAAAGCCTATATAAGGAAGCATTCTCGTGGTGAAATGGGGGAGAATATCAGTGAAAAGTATTTTCATTCTAATCGTGGGTATTTCGAGCAAGGGGTTGGACAAGGAGGACTTGGTGAGGTTGTTGCATCTGCATCTACAGGTTGTTAAGTACCTTGTTATGTTCTCATTAATATATGCTTGGATTGTTTCCTTCAAGTTTGTGTACGTTTACATTGGCTTGTCTCTTCTTGATAGATCTAGTTCAAACTAATATTGGTAGAATAGGAAGCATGCATTGTATTTGTTGTCTATTGAATTGCAGAACTCATTAAAAGGCTTGAAGATCAAGTTCATCCTGGACCGGGCAAGGACAAGCTTCAAAAAAAGGTACATCATGCTTTCTACCTCTTTTTCCCTTGAATAGTTTAACTTCATTTAAAGGAATGTCAGTGTTCAATGTTATCATTTTTTTATCTTGGTCATAGGGGTCTAATACCCAAGAGGACATTCACATGTCTATAGGGGAATTTTCCTACAACACTCATCATCAAAGTCCACTTTTATAGAACTTAGTTGATTAGTAACCATATTAAATTCATTTAAATGATCTATAACAGACCCACCTTCTAACATCTTCATATTAATTAATATCTTCATTATAAATACCTTATTGGACACCGAGGGTTTTTCATACAGTTTATCCAATGAGTCCATCATCTCCTTCATTCTATTTTCTTTCGAAATATTGAAATCCACCAACGCTACCAGGCTTAGCCGTATCATTCCTAGTGTCTTTTTATCAAGAACCTCCCATTCTTCATCCTTCATGGTCATCGGCTTCTTTGCTATTCTACCAAATGGTGGGAATAGATCCTTATGATATAAATAATATTCCATCTGCATCTTCCATAACTGGTAGTTTTGGCCGTTAATTTTCTCGAACCTAAACTTTCCATCTTTTTTCATTGCTCCCACTCGAACCAGGAACCCTCTTTTCCTACGAGTTGCATTTTGCTCTGATACCAGTTGTTAGAAAAATAGGATCGCAGAGCTATAAAATAAAACAAATGTGGAAATAAAACACAGAAGATACACAATACAATAGAGACACAGATATACGTGGTTCACCCAGTGTGGGCTACGTCCACCAGATAAATTTCCAGGTCCTTCCTTTATTATTATCTAGCAAATGAAGGGATACAACCTAGAGCACGTCCGTTGTAACTTCCTCTTATTTCTCTCATAGTTTCCTTTATCAGAATACAATATTCGCAATGATGCATATCCGCAATACATTTCCCTCATAAAAGAGGGTTTCCTTCTAGGGAAAAAAACCCTAACATAATTTCTACCATCAGATATGCGACCTTATAATCAACGGTCCAGATCTACAATGAAATTACAATATAAATTTACAAGGCAATTTTTCCTTCGAGGGCTTCACCCCTGACCCCCCACCGAGGCCCCACTTGCCCCCTGGAACCCGTAGAGGCAGTAACCCTTCTCTGCAATCCCCCATGTGGAGAAGTGTACATTCTTCTGGGGTGTAAAGTCTCCATGGGGTATAAACACAGCTGAAAACAAAGACCTCCGAATCAGGAATATAATCAGGCTCAACAACCGACAATATGATGGTCAACCATCCGACTTCCCTCAATATTCCTTACATACCAGCGAAATCTGCCCCGTTGCAGGTCAATTATGTGGCAACATGTCCCATGAGTTCAACTCTGAATGAGAAGGAATATCTCCCTTCTTTTGATTTAGATCTGGTAGTTGACATGGTAATCTCTTCTATAGGGCTATCAGAGCCTGATATGCCTACCCCTATCATGGCCCTCAACATGTATTCCTTCTAGAGTGTGGTTATTCCATCTAGTGAAGATCTCTTGGAAGATATGATTGAGGTTTATCCCTTGACATTTATTCCTTCCAGATAATTTTACTCTTGGAATCCATGATCAAGTAGATTTCGTCAATGAGCATAGTTTTTCTGATTCTAAGCTCATTAAAAAATGAAACTGAGTTTCAAGCAGAGTTCTCGTTTATGTGTCAAGATCATTAAAAAATGAAACAAAGGGCCTCAAGCATAGTTTCTAGTTTCAAGCTTGTGTAAAAATGAAACCTATTTCACGTGCATAGTTATTTTCCTGTGTCAAGATCATTAAAAAATGAAACATATGCTTATGATCATGGTTCATCGTTTCTATCAATCTCGTTAAAAAATGAAACATACCCCCCTCCATTCGAATCAAGTCTCACTCTGGATCGAATACTTGAACCTTGTTTTCCTCCACCTAGTGAAAATGTTCCTATTAGTAACGAGACGCCTAAATGAGGAAAGAAGAAGAGTTGTCGAAGGAAATGACACTTGGGGGGTAGGTCTCTAACCTCTAGGAATCATGCTAGAGAAAATCCACTAGCTTCTATCACGATAGCTGGGGGAGAAATACCTCTAGAGAGACATGCTTCTAGGAGTGATCCTCGCTTGGGGGTCGTTCCCATCGTAATGTAGTAGTATTTTCTAGAACAAGGTTAGTCTTTGTTCTTTCTTGTGCTCATAAATACACGAGAATAGGTTACCGAGCTCAGTATTTTTTCTTTCTTGTGTCGGCTAATACATGATAATAGGTTATCGAGTACACTTTTATCTCTTTTTCAAACTCGTAAAATCTATATGAAAAGGGAACTCTTTGGAGTCTCCCTTAAGCTCTTTTTCGACACCCTAAACATGAAAATATTGTTGAGTGGGCTTGCTTCCTTTCACACTCGTTAAAAGTTTTGAAAGGGTGTCTTTCGAGTGGTAATTTATCTCTTTTTTCGGCCTCGCGAGACTAATTACAAAAAAGGAATACTCTAGTCAAACGTGACTAGAAGAGAAACGTGACTAGAAGAGTTCTCCCCTGTATTGTTTTACAATTTTTTCGGGCTTGGGAGACTAAGTTTATGAAAAATTCATCCATGGAGTCGTATTTAAGTTCTTTTCAGACTCTCTAAATGTGAAAAACCACCAAGTTTGCCTTCTTTGGGCTCATAATTATGCATCGAAGGACCTATATGAGTCCAATATCCATGACCCATATGGGACCGAACCCTTATTTGTTCAGGTTCGTTAAACATGTGAAGAGGGGCTTACCAAAGGTGAGTTATATGGAGCATCCATTATCCTCCTCAAGCTTGTTAAAAAAGAAAGAGTTACTCATCTATCTGGATGGGGGGGGAAATGAAGGAAGTGGGTCAATGTTTTTTGGAATCCTTTATGGCGACTATTTTCGCCCTTGAACATGGCACCTGTTTGTGTCTTGTCTTACAGTTGGGTAGTTTACTTATCTCTAAGTCGTACCAATTCTATGTGTTGTTATACTTTTTTGTTCCAGTCGAAGAGTTCTCTTATTTTCCGTCACATTATGTTCTTGGTACTCGTCGATTCAATGCTACCAAGTTATTTGTTGTGCCTCATCATGTTCAAGGGAAGTTTCACTTCAAACCATCCATCTGTAGTATTACCAGTTTTCATTTCCTATGTCATTCCATACTCATTCAATCCACCATCTTACATCACTTTCCTATGTCATTTTTGTGTCGATGATGGGGGATGCATCAAGGCCCTCCTTCGAAAAGTCTTTTCCTTTCAACTTCATCGCATAATCCGGAAATTACACTTAGAAACCAGTTAGTACCTTGGGACCCGCATGCCTTAATGGCATGCCTCCTCTCTTTCAATTGTAGGTTTACATCATTGACCTATGATCGAATGATTCCACAAATGTTTGAATTCAACACATTTATTCACATTCGTTGGAATGTACTAAGGTGCCTTGGCAGTCATTGTCATCATTTGTGATTTTCCTCGCACTTGTTAATGGTTTACCTCAATGACCGGTAATCAAGTGGTTTTTACCATGTTCGAAATCAAATCATTTATTCACATGGCTAGATTCATACCATTTCGGGATTAGGACGAATACCCTAGGTTGGGCACTCATTCTCTTATGTGCTTTGCCCAGGTTGTGTTGGAGATCATTGGAGCATGTAAAATATTTCAGTTCAATCACCATGCTGACAATTTGACTGATATATATATTGTCACATAGATCCACATTGAATTGATTTGTGGATATGTTTTGTCTTCTCGTACCTCCACTGTGTATTTTTTGTGGCTACAATCAATTCATGTTATGGAGGTATGGATCCACATTGTATCTATGTTGGGCATATCCTTAGTTAGTATTTTCATGGATCCATAGTGTATTGGTCAGTTTCCATGCTTTGAGTCATCTTGTATTCCGAGCATAGGTATGCCTACCTCAAAAATGGAACATATTTGTGTACTGACTAATGATTGTTTGCAGCTTCTGCTAGTTTCTCCTACTCCAGCACCTTTTCATTGAAGAATTTGTAAATTTTTTTGGCCATCCATTTCTCTTCTGACCTCACACTTTAGGGGTCATTTGTTACACATTAAAATGTCGCACTTTAGTTTCACACCCTAAGTGTCGTAAGTGTCACAAAGTGACATATACACCTTGTTAAGTGTTGCATGCAATGTTGCAAGTGTCGTTTGCATGTTACCAAGTGTTTCATTCATTTTTATAAGTGTCACAGCCCCTTAACACCATGAAATACATTTTCCATGACCCCAAATATATATTGGAGGAAGAAACCCATCATTTCAAGGCCAAAAACACACATTTTTCTTGGAAAATCGACCATTTTTTGGGCATTTATGAAGGGTGGCGCCCCCTGGCCATGTTGGGGGAGTTCCAATTCATGGGGTGGTTCCCCCCTTTCCATGTTAGGAGAGAGCCACTTATAGAATGGTGTTTTATCTCTAACTCCAAGGGAGCACCACTTTTGGTTAGAGGAAATCAAGGGATCTCCCACATCTTTCTAAGGGCAAGCTTCGACTTGGATGGGGTTGTTGTGGTCGAATCCTACCCTATGGTATTTATTCTAGGATATAATCCCAAATTAAGGATCCATATCCTTCATTATATCATGGTGGTTGCGCCTTTCAAGCCTATATATTGAAGGTATTTCTAAGGTGAAGGGGGGGGAAATTGAGGTATCAAACCTTTGATTCTGGGAGAAGCATCAGCTTTTTGATGTCAAGATTCATGCAAGGTCTATACGAGGAGAGCTTGGAGAAGTGATTGCATCATAAATTATGCTTTGTAAGTGCTTCTTTGTCTTTCCAATTAATATCAACTTGGCATATTCCCTTCAAGTTCATGTGTTCTACATTTTCTTATCTATTGTCGTTCCAGTCTTCATAGATAGATCTGCATTATATAATCATCTAGAGTAGGAGGAAGAGTTCCTTTTCTAGTCTTTGCAGCACTTCAGTTTCATTGAGCAGCTTGGATATCAAACCGAGGGATTGGAGCAACGAGGAGGAACATCACAATCAGGTACTCCACATTCTTCTTCTCTCTTGTTTGATTGATTGAGTTAGATCTATAGGGAAAGTAGTAACCACTTGTTCATTTCTGTCTTTGGACCAAAGATAGGAGTCTTGGTTCAAAGGGGATCTTAGCCTATCCGTAGGGTAATATTTCTCGCAACACCTAGTCTAGAAGGTTTTGTCATGCTGCTTCTAAAATCTCGTGCTATGTGTATAGTTATTTCATTTGTAACATGCAACTTTGTAATGTAGGGGAGAAAATGGATTGTAGTTTCTATAACTAGTCCCATGAAAACTTCTAGTCTAGTGGTCCATGTGATTATCCTCATGATTGTGAGGTAGTCTACTTATATTTCTCATGTAATTATTTATTTCATAGACCTTCCAATATATTACCTTATGATCATTTTTTTTTCAATTGAAACAATAGCCAAGAAAAAGATGTCGATACATGGTTGTGAAGGGTATTCTTGATGGAGCACTTGTTCTAAACTCGTCCTAATCTTTTTTGAAAGAGAAATTGGTTTCTTGTTGGTAATGATTTCTTTCCTTGTGGTTCTCTCCATCGTGGTTGGGAATTTTAAGAATATTTGCATAGCTTTCAGGCTTCTCTTCAGTTTTCTTTTCTAGGAACTTAGTGCTTGGTTTTTCTTCAAGGGTCTTATGATTGTTGTCATAGCCAAGACCTTTTTTTATGAATGGGGATATTTTATGACTGAGAATGTTATCTAAGATTTATGTACTCTTCTCAAACTTCAAGATTATGTTTATATGATCATTTTTTTTCTCTAGTTCCTTTCTTAAGGAATCAATCTCTGCCTTCGGCTTCTCATAGTTTTCTTCCTTTTCTCTCAACTGACGTTTCACTACTTCTTCTATCCTTTTTGGCTCTTCTAATTCTTTTCTCAGAGAATAATTATGTGCTTTAAGTTTCTCACTACATTGATCCTTTTATTTTAGTTGTCTTTTTATTAGTTCATGTGTTACTTTTGTCTCTTCAAGGCTTTGTAAAAGATGCTCCTTTAGTAACATATTCTCTCCTCTGAGATTTTTGATTTCATATTGATCACAAATAGGTTTTCCTTTCTTCTCACTCTTATCATTTTTGGAATCAACTTTTTCATTACTCTTTCCAACTTTTGCATAAGGGCATTCAGTTTCAAGGTCTCATACTTGTTCACAATTAAAGAAAAATAAATCACCTTTGTATTTTCCCGATCCTTTCTTGGGATTCCTGGAAAAGTTGGCTTCTTTAGCATCCAATTCACTGTTTCAGTTGTCACTTGTTTCATATTATTTTTTCCTTATCCATCTTGACATTTCTATGGATGCTTCCTTTGCATAAAGATATTGTAGCGTGTCCCGGAGATCTTTAGTTTATGTACATTGTCTCGCTTTGACTTTTTTAGAGTCCACTAAGCCACTTAAAATGGAATTCATGGCCATTGTATTGTTTTCACTTGCATCCTTTTCAGTTGCATATGTTGGTGTAGTTTTTTAGGGAGTGTAACCAGTGAAAACAAATTGCTAGACATTATACCCTAGTGCTTTTAGGCATATCTTCATTCTTGTGCTCCAGATTATATATTTTGTTCCTTCAAACAAATTTTCTAGCCTCCAGTCCATATGTGCTACAAGGACTCACCTTCTTGTGGTTAGACTATTCCTGAAGGAACCTTCTCTGATACCAATTGTTGGAATATACACTAATACTAAGGGGGGGTGAATCAGTATTAGACCAATTTTATCACTTTTTCTCTTTACCACTTTAATTAGTCATTACATAATCAATCATAAGAAATACAAAAAATTAACCATATCAACAAAGATCAACACAAAACCATAGTACACAAATATTAATGTGGAAACCCAATTGGGAGAAAACCACAAAACTTTCTTTATAAGATCTTGTAGGCACCAACCTACTGTTATAATGTTTGTAGGCACCAACCTGCTAGAGACACCAATCTCCTTAATTGAGCACCAACTCAACAATAATTTTTGTAGGCACCAACCTACAGGAGACACCAATCCCCTTGGATGAGTGCTAACTCAATTTTAATGTTTGCAGGCACCAACCTGCATGAGACACCAATCTCCTTGAATGAGCACCAACTCAGCTCTTCCTATAGGAACCAAACTACAACTGAAGTATTTGTAGGCACCAAACTGCAAAAGACACTAATCCCCTTAGCTGAGCACCAACTAAGCCATATAAATTTATTGGAAACATCAATTTCTTTAAACTGCCAACAATGTCAGATTACCACTTCCCTTCAGGATTTTACTAGTATAAATATACTCCTTTGTCTTTGTTGGCATGACACTCTTCTTTGGTTCTCATTCTACATAGATTTAGAAATTCCTTACACCTCCCAACCACCCTTGGAAATTCATATCTTCCTTACTTCCATTCTCGTGTTTTCCTCAGACCTGTGAGACTTGGAGCTTCTCTTCTACAATTCAAATGCCCACTTCCACAATTCATAGTTCTCTTATTCTCCATTCAGAATCGGTTCTACAATCTCAGAACTCACACACCACTCACTTTCGACTATTATCTTGGCATCTTTAATTATACATTATCTTCTTTCATGAATTTGTCCATAAGAATAAACTACTCATTGGGTTGAATCTAGATCTATACTTTCCATAAAATTCATGCTTTACAAATCCTCTAAAAACAATCTCAAACACCTTCCATATCATGTGATCTTGTTCATTAGTCCTCAACACTCAGCCACCGTTTGATCATATCGTTGATTGTTTCTCGTTCCCCAGATATCGGTATTATCGAGGTATCTGGCCCTCTAGCCTCCAAGGCTCCAATCTTGTGCTTTTAACCTCAAACACACCACAGTCGTTGGATCACTCATGGATTCGATCGCAACCATAAATATATTCTCCTTCATATCGGGACCATCAGAGTGTCGAAACACTCAACGCAACCACGACGCTCAACAGTCATCGGATCAAACCTCGAATTAATCTCAGCCATTGATCTACTCAGTTTGATGTTAGTAACTTCCCAATGGCCTCATATGAATCTGATGGTCAAAGGTTAGTCCTTATGAATTCTATGATGGCTCATGTTCTGACGGATCCAACAATCTTCATATTCTAAAACCAACAGCGCCAATCGCAACAATCCTTCAACCTGCATGATGGTTATACCCCATCTCTCTAACTACTCATGAGATGGTCAGGTGAGACCAACAACAATCTATGGTTGATATTGCATCACACATGTTTGTCGACCTATGGTCTATATTTCTCCTCAGAGCTCCTCATCGTCGGAGTACTTCTACTTCACAGTTCACTCTGACCATTGCTTCTTCGACGGATAGTGAATATCTACTCGCTGTGCCAATTCAATGGATAATACGATGTCCTAAATATCTTCACACCCAACTGGGTCCACGATAAATCTACGATTTTTATTTCGTTTGTCTCGTTCTTCGATCAACGAATTTCACTAGCTCTCGGATTCCTTCATCTTCGGAGTGTATTCACTATATGTATCACAATCTACTCCGACCAGATCCTCTCTGATGAACGGTGAAGATCTCCTCGCTACGCCATTTTCAACGATTGAGATTTGATATGATAACCTAAAGGTATCCACATCCAATTGGGGCCCACTTTCCTTTTGCAAAATCAAAATCTGACATGTGTCACCCTTCGAGACACGGTAACTTCCACGTTGGCATCCTTGTCACTCTGACTACCAAGCTACCGCAATACATCACCTTGACGTCACTCTCCTCTCTTGAAACCGATCATCATAGATCCAATGGATGAGGTGGATCCTCCAATGGATCTACATTTCTTAGAGCTTCTCATCATCAGACTCCATTCTCAATACTTCCTTCCAAACCTTTGATGTCCTTCCTTCCGATAGGCTTAAAACTGGCATCAATGGTCCAGATTATTTGATACTACTCTTTGATTAGATCGATAGTTTTTATTAACTTGGATTTTCTCCCATCGGATTCCTTGTGCAAACTTACACTCGAACACTCTGATGATATAACGGTCATCACAGTAACTCATCCATCAGTTAATATTTACTCTGAGGTTGACATATGCACGACAATTAAGGTTCCAACCTTGTCTCCTTGAAATGTATCATACAAGATCCAACAACTCATGCCTGTCGAGATCATTCTTCGATGAATCAACAACTCCTATTGACTTGGATCTTATCCTGACGAATTTCCCTTACAACCTTACACTCAATCACTCTAATATCCTTTCCATCTGATCAATGGTCCAAATTATCTCCTTCAATCACTCCGATAGATCAACGATTGTTGTTAACTATAAGTCTCCTTCATCATCAGACTCCCTATTACCTTGCATGCTCCGACCAACGGTCCATATTTTTTCGTTATGTTGAATCAACAATTGTGATGTCCTCCAACTCAAACATAGAGTTTTCTTCATGGTAATGGTCTGATTTGGGACTTATCCATTTTAGGGATTTGACACTTCATCGATCTCCTATGTCTCAAGATTTGATTTTTCTGGACCTGTTCACCACCAAGTGAAATATTTCGTAGAAGATTAATAGTGCACATGGATGTTCTATGTTTCCTTTGACTGGTTCAATTCTAAGAGTTTCCCCCAGACATATCTTTTTCCTTGAATTCTTCAAGGTCGTTTTGTTCTTGTTTCCTTCATTCACACAGAGTAGATATGTAGTAATAGTCTAGATGCTTCCTCTATATGGTTCGATCCTTGGACCTACCATTTGCAGGGACTTATTAAAAAAATGTATGGTCTCCATCTATCATTGACAATAGTCAGTTTATTGTTCTCATTTTTTATCCAGGGTAATCACAGATCCATGTGCACAGAGACTTATTAATGCGCAGGTACATTCTTGAATTGCTCTATCTATTTTTATTTGCATCACGAAAGATTCCTCTATCATCTTACATTATTTAGACAAGGTAACAACATTTAGTCTCCCCCTTCCTGTGACATCCATGGTTGTCACAGTATTTGACATCATGGTTTTCATAGTCTTGACATCAATGACAACATGATCCAACATCAACCTCAGCTCACAAGTGCATAGAGGCCACAAGCCCTCCCCTTAGACCCGTTCCAATTAGGAGGTGACACTTGTCCTCTTCCGAAGGGTGAGGCCAAACATTGTGTGGCACGATACATTAATGTGTCTCCATTCACACATGCTCATCTCCTCCACTCATAAACTCGTAAACAAGGGGGGGAGAGGGGGGGGGTTGAGTCGAAACCCTTCCCTGGAACCCTGCCCAATCGGCATTAGGATTTACAAGGCTACACTAACTAGAGGGACGAGGCCTCCGGTTCTTTGGTGATCCGATTAACCGGGGCTCCATCACTCTCAGCTCATCACTCTCTCTTTCATTGTCGAGACCAGGGCTATCCTTCTCCACATAGACCTGTGTGTTGTTTCCCTTCTCTGCATGCACGTGTGGATATTCTGCTCTCCTCCCCCCATGCACCCATAATTTCCTCTCGAATTTTTCTTCATGTATCTGGGCGGTCCATGAATTCCCATGGACATATCTTGCATTCATTCCCATGCATTTACATTGGGAGTACTTCTCAACTACCCAACTGTGCCCTTCTTTAATATGTGACTTCAGCTGCAAGCTAGAGAAAATGATGGTTATTTTCCAAAACATACTTCGTCGAGGATGTTTAGGGTCCTTAGCACATGAATCCCTTTTCTCTGCCCCTCACTATTCCCTCTAGCAGTATCATGGCTAGTACTCAAGGCTTCCCCCATGAATTGGTTGGTCGGCTTTTATATTACACCTTTACATCGTTTACAAGCCATAGTATGGCAATAATATCTCCATGCTGAAATAATCATCACTAATCATAATTCATTACAAGTTAATTAGGGAGATTAAAAATGGTGGTGTTACATAGTTCATTCTCCAAGCACAAAGTAAAGTCTCCAACGTCTCCACAATTATATGATGTTTAGAAGCATCGATAAAGTGATGTTAGTGAGGTTTTTTTTTCAGATTTGGTCAATTTTGAGGCCAAAAGTGACACAAAGGGTTACTTTTGAAATTAACATCGTAGTAAACATCATTTTTTTACCCTAAACACAGTAGTTGATTGGCAAGATCCATAGAACAACCAATCCCCATTTYGTTTGACCAACATGATTTTTAGGCATTGGTTAACAAGGATAAAATGTTTAGGGCACYYTCAAATCCAATCTATCTATCTACCTACTTCAACAACAAATAAAYAAACGGTTAGTATGAATGGGTGTGAGATTTGAAATTACAATAAYGAGAGCTAGTGGTGTAATGGCAGGTTTTGGAACATGGACTTGGCCTAGAGCTCTACATCAAGTGATATCTACATCATTGACTCTACTCTCAACCATATGCTTCTTGCCTACGTCATTTTCTCAACCACCCTTGTTATACCTCTCATTAGATCCACAAAAAACGTTGTTTCCTAGTCTCTAAATAGAATTTTACCTCTCTTTGATTTGTGATTATGTTGCATAATATAGAAGAAAGTGATTCTCAATTTCTACCTCCCCATTTCAAGATACTTATTATAATATTTCCTCCCACAACTCCTTTGGAGGTTCATATCTTCTTGTTTCACGTCTGAACCTCTGTGAGTTAGTTCTTGGTTGTGCTATTATCTATTTTTTACACCGTCAGCTGTTGAAATCTTTAAGTAGTTTTATACTTTGATCACTTGATGTTTGTTGAAGTTGTCTATGTAGTATTGTTTTTTTCTTTTGACATGTTTTATCCATTTTTTTTTCCTATTGTACAAGATTTTTCAACGCCTTTTAATATGATGGACACATTTTTCCTTCTATATCTCACTCTTCAAATTGTTTCATGCACTATTAGTCCCATGTTTTCTTCCTCGTTTTTAACTAATTTTACTTGATTTTAAAACTCATTTTAATTTATTTTAATTGTAACCCAATAATTCTCCATGGCTACCATTGTATTCCTGTGCAAAATCTTTTTTTCCAATACCTCTAATTTATTTCTACCATTGTATTCCTGTGCAAAATCATTTTTTCCAATACCTCTAATTTATTGAGTGTAGAAATATTTTATTTAAGAATATTTTTTTAGAGTTTTTACTTTTTATATAACTTGTTATCAAATGTTGTTAACAAAATGGTTTTCTTTATTTTATATAAAAAAATGGTTTTTTCTTAAGAAATAATTCAATAAAATAATTGAAAGAGAAATTTATATTACTACCCTATTTAACTAGTAAATAATAATAGAAACTATTTTAAAAATGTAAATCTATATAAATAAATCCGTTGGAATGGAAATCGATTTTTTTTCTAAGAAAAAAAAAACTATTTTTATTTGAAATAAGTAAAAATATAATACTCAAGTGTTCTAGGCACGGTCCTGAATGGATCATCCAAAGAAATATCTCTTTAGAATCTTTCCCTATAGTTGTACATCTAGAAAAATCCACAACCTTCATAATATAAAGTATATGATCTATCAAGTAAACAAAACATAGACTTAATAGTGCCCAATAATGTCATATTACAAGTTCAAAAGAAGTTTAGAAATCCTTTAATGCAAATTGATGGATGACCACTATATGGCCATCTTGTACTTCTTCCAAAGAACCATAATGCTTAGGTAGTTGAAGTCCTTCATTTGAGAGTTGTCATGCACTCTTGTTGTGCTCCCTATAAACATGAGTGTAGCTTATCCAAATAAATTGATTAGATATTGCGTTTAATTACAACTCTGGAGGAAGGAAAGAATTATTTTTTATCTGAAAGCTTTCTTTCATCCAGTTCATGACCATAGATAAGTCACCTATGACTTGAATCTTATTAATCTTATTGGTACAAAGAATTTTAAAAAAAAAAATCTTGATAAGATATTTCAAAGTAAATTTCTTGAGCACTTCTCCTCATTTCAAAGATTGTATTTAAAGTAAAATCTACATTTTTTAGGGTATAAAGCCCAGTCAACAACTCATCAATAGATTGTATATAACTCATCAAAAAACATCTCACTACAAGCAAGCATGTCACAAAGTGGGATTTAAACCCAATTGTATAGGGTAACAATTTTCCATCACAACTATTTAATTATACCCAATTGGAAAAAAATCTCTATACTCTCTATCAAATCTTTAACCAATATATTTTTTCACTAAACTAATTGTAAAATAAACATAATTTTTCCCATCTCCCAATGTAACATAAACTATTTTATGTTATCTAACTAAAAAAATACAACATCCTTATCTTACCAAATCCAAACCATAATACCATAGCATAGAAGATTATAAGGCCCCCACCACCTCCATTCTCACCAACATTTCACATATCAACGAAATATGAGCACAATGGATTAAATTATAAATACTTTATATTTATAATTTAAATTATAAATACTTTATAAATTATAAATACTTTATAAAGACATGGGAAGAAGTAATACTCTTTGTGAGATGTAGAGATTTCACAAAGAATGTGAAATGTAAGAAACGAAGTCCTAAACAATCGGGTGACAAATCCATCAAACCACCTTTACAAAATGTCATTTAATGTGGAACTGATTATGTGCTCTGTTGTGGTCGACTGATTCAAGGAAATTAATTTATATTAAGAGAGATTTGATATCGTGATTATGTAAAAAAAAAATTATATTTCACTATATAATTAATATAGATTTATTTTAATTTTAGATATATTAAATTTCAAAATAAATTGAATTGATAGAAAAATAATATATGCATCAATACTATTTTGAACATGAAATTACACATCTTTTCATACTCGATTGTAAAATGCATCACTCAAAATTTGGAGATATTCTATACTTTTGAACATGACTTCAATGAAATGAAACATAATGGAACATCTCTTGGAAGGAAGAAAATGGGAAAAGATTATTTTGATGATGATATAGAAACATCTAAAATTAACATCAATCTTGTTTATGTATTAATGATTTCTATCATCTTTAAGAAGTTGAAATCTTTAGCATCAATGCACTTAATTTTCAAGACAATAAAATTGGGACAAATGATGATAAAGAATATTATTGTACTGCCTCCCAGGCAGTATACATAGTGATGAGTTTGCTTTGACTATTCTATTAATTTGAGTTGACTTTAAAATTTTTGTCAAAAACTTAATGTGTAACATAACAAATTCAAAATTTTATTTTTTAATATGTAAAAAA
>ML803671.1:80287-93232 GCA_009831015.1 Picea engelmannii
AGACCTGCACTGGCTAAACCTGAAAATCTCCCTCTATCTCTACCTGAATCAGATGCCAATGAATAACATGGTTAGGATCATGTACATATTTCTTTAGTGAAGAGACATGAAATACATTATGCACATTCATAGAAGCAGGCAATGCAAGCATGTATGCAACTTGCCCTATTTTGTCCAATATTTCAAATGGACCACATAATCTGGCTACCAGTTTGTACAACTACCCAATTTCAAAGATATTTTCTTGAGCTTCACTTTCAAAAGTACATGCTCCCCTACTTTAAATTCTCTAGTTTTCCTGTTCTTGTCTACATAGACTTTATGTCTACCCTGAGTTGCCTTTAAATTATGCTTGATCTTGACCACCTGGTCTTCCATGTCCTTGAGCAACTCTGGCCCAAGTACCACTCTATCTATTGGGTTGTCCCAGCTTACTGGAGTATCGCATTTCCTACCGTACATGGCTTCAAATGGGATCATTCTCAATGAAGCTTGATACCCATTATTATATGCAAACTCAACCAAGTGTAAGTAATCTTCCCACTTAGATGGCTTATCCATCACATACATTCTCAGCATGTCTTCAATTATTCGATTGACTCTCTATGTTTTCCCATCTGTCTGGGGTTGATATGTTGTGCTAAAGTTTAGATTTGTGCCAAATCCTTTAAACAATCCCCTCCATAAATTGGACGTAAACTTCTTATCTATGTCTGAGATGATTGTCCTAGGTATCCCATGCAACCTAGCAATTTCCTTCATGAAAATTTCTGCAATATTAGTCGTTGTATGCGTTGTCTTCACAAGCACAAAATGAGCATCTTTTGTTAATTTTTCAACCACCACCATGATTGAATCATGTTTCTTATTCATTCTGGGTAATCCTGTGATGAAATCCATGGTGATAACTTCCCATTTCTTCTCTGGAATTGACAATGGTTGCAGCAAACCCGTTGGGTGCCTATGCTCAGCCTTCACCTTCTGACATTCCATACATCAAGCGATGTAATCAACAACATCGTTCTTCATTCTCTGCCAAAAGAACTGGCTTCTTATTGCTGTAATTGTTTTCTGGTAACCAGGATGTCCAGCATAAGGAACATCATGCATTTCCTTTAGTACAAAATTCCTCAGTTCTCCAGAACTAGGAACATAGATTATGTTTTTATGCATGAGTAATTTGTCTTCCTTTATCTCATGCTCCTTTATTTTCTGTTGTACATATCCTTGTTGAAGGTTTTCCTTTACCTGTAGGTAATGTTGATGTGTAACAAGACCATCTAAAATTTTGTTCTTCAAGTCTGACTGATGCGTATTAACAGCAGTAGCATGCATGATATGCACTCTTCTACTAAGTGCATCAGCAACTTTATTCTCCTTTCCCTTGATATTCTTGATATCGAATTCATATTCACTTAAAAATTCCAGCCATCTTGTTTGCCTTCCATTCAAGGTCGGTTGTTCAAAAATATACTTCAGGCCAATGTGGTCTATCCTTAATTTGAATTTCTTCCCCATGAGATCATTCCTCCACATCCTCAAGGCGTGAATAATGGCAGCAAGTTCCAAGTCATGGGTGGCATAGTTCCTCTCATGTTCCTTAAGATTTCTGGACTCATATCCAATGACATGTCCATTTTGCGCGAGGACTCCCCCAAGTCCTTCCTTACATGTGTCTGTACATACCACAAAACTTTCATTTGGGTCAACAATATTTAACACAAGTGCACTAGTAAGTAATTCCTTCAACAGATTAAAATTCTTTTCACACTTGAGTTTCCATTCAAATTTAGTTCCCTTCTTTTGCAAAGAAATGATAGGATGAACAATCTTAGAGAACCCTACTATGAACCTTCTGTAGTAGCCAGCTAATCCCATAAAAGATCTGACGTCTAATACATTTCTGGGTGTTGGCCATCCTCTAATGGCTTCGATATTCTCTATATCTATTGTTATGCCCTGCTTTGAAACAATGTGTCCCAAGTAATGGATCTTCTTTTGATAGAAAGAACACTTACTCAACTTGGCATACAAATGATGTTCTCTCAGTACTTGCAATACCAGTCTTATGTGGTGTTCATGCTCCTCTTTAGACTTAGAATAGATAAGTATTTCATCTAGGAATACTATGACAAACTTGTCCAAATAATTTCTGAATATGCCATTCATTAAGCACATGAATACAGCTGGTGCATTGGCCAGTCCAAATGGCACCACTACAAATTCATAATGCCCATACCTGGTCCTAAAGGTTGTCTTATGAATGTCTTCTTCTGTGATTCTTACCTGATGGTATCCTGCCCTCAGGTCAATCTTTGAGAATATCTTTGCTCCTCTTAGCTAATCAAAGAGGTCATCAATTCAGGGTAGAGGATACGTGTTCTTTATAGTGTACTTGTTCAGTTGTCGAAAGTCAATACACAACCTCAAGGTTCCATCCTTATTTTTGACAAAAAGTATTGGTGCTCCCCAAGATGAAACACTTGGATGTATGTACCCTTTCTTCAAAAATTCCTCCAACTACATTTGTAATTCTTTTAACTCTGGTGTGCTCATTACGTAAGGTGTTTTTGGCACCAGGGCAGCTCCTAGCACTAAATCAATTGAGAAATCTATCTCCCTTCTTGGTGGCAATGCGGGTATTTCTTGGAATACATCTTCAAATTCCTGTAGTACCAAGAAATCTTCGAGGCTTGGCCCCTTTGTATTTTTTGGCTCTTCCACATGAGATGCGTGCAATTGAAATCCTTTCCTAAAACATATTTTTAGTTGTAAGGATGAAATCTCCCTTATAGAGATGGGTCTTGGAACTCCTTTCACAGTGCTCTGTTTTCCATTTCCATCAAGACATGTAAATGTCTTTTTATGACAATCTAGAACAACATGATGCTTGTCTAACCAATCCATTCCAATCAGAATATCATAAGACCCCAATGGTATGATATTTAGATTAATACTAGTATTCACGCCATTAAGACTTATGGAACAACTTCTTACCATATCATGGATTCTTCTTTTGGTTCCAGTGGCTAATTGAACCAAGCTTGCTTTTCTAAGTTTGCTTCTCTCCAAATGTAATATATCCACTATCTTAGGATAAATGTAGCAATGACTTTCTCCTGAATCAATCAAAATAACAACAAGTTGATTTATGATCTTACCTTCCACCTCAATCATATTGGACTGGTACTCTACTTTTTGATCATTTAAAGTTGCATAGATTCTTCCCATATCTTCGACTGTTGTAGCCTCTTGGATGTTTTGCACAGTCTTCACTCTGTCTTTTTTGTGTTGGCAATCCTTGTAGTGTGATCTTCCTTGCATCCCCAGCATTGGATTGGTGGTCTTCCCCTTTTTCCCAAGGAATACTCCTTCTTGAAATCTCCCTTGGCATACTGATCATGACGATTTCTATTAGGCTCATTCATATTGAAGGAAGGTTTGAATCCTTTCCTCCTCTGATCGGACTTCGCATTCTTCTTGTCTTTCAAGGATTTCTACAAGGATTCTCTTCCCTGGCCTTGATCCTACAGGTATTTATCCTTCCTGATGGCTTCAGTCAAGGTCTTGGGTTCATCATACTTGATATTTTCCTTATAAAATCTTGGTATTCCACTTAGAAATATTTGTATTTTCACTTTCTCATCACCATTGAACCTGACATACTTTAACAATCCCACTAAATTCTTCTCGTACTCTACCATAGTCATGCTTCCCAATCAGAGTTCAAAGAACTTCTGCATTTTCTTGTCATAGAAATGCTCTGAGAGGTACTCCTTCTGGAAGTACTTCTTGAATTGATTCCAAGTGATCCTACTTTCATTAACATGTTCCACTTGCTTCAGTTGGTCCCACCACATTCCATCTTTCCCATGTAAATGGTAGATGGAAATCCTGGCTTCCAGGTTGGACGAATAGTTATGCAACTGAAAATATCTCATGACCCCAAGCAACCATGCTTCAGCATCATCTTCCCTTTCTCTTTCACCATCAAAGGAAGGTGGCTTGATTTTCCTCAACTCTCCTTACAAACTATCTACCACTTGTTTCCTTCTTTGTTCTCTAACAGGAGACACCTCTGGACTGATTGCAGGATCTTTTGATGCATAAAAATTTCCTTTTGAGTAAGGGGGTGAGTGGTGTCAATGCGCTCTGCTGGAACTTATGGAATAACCAGCTCTTCCACGATCATCCCTTATTTCATGGCACCTGCCTTCTTCCTCTTGTCTTGAGTTTGATCCCTTCTTCGTTTGCCTCTACAACTGATTTAAGATCTGCAAAACTTGAGCATTTATCTTACTTTTCTCTCTCATCAGTCTCTCGTTGTCTGCTTTGTAGTTTTGCACTTCCATCTTAAGGATTCTTACCGTTTCTATTAACGTTTCCTGCTCTTTTTTTCCCTTGCGTCCATTGGACTCTGTCTCTGCATTACCAAATTTCGTATTATGTCCTTCAACCTCCTTATCATGACTAGAGGCTCCCTCACCTTCTTCCATTTCCTCAATACGCATCCTGAGTTGATGTGCTTAAGCCCCTTAATTATGCAAAATGTGCAAGCGACCATTTTGTTAGAATTATGCATACGATAAACAAAATTTCCAACCCATGCTACAAGTCTCTTTTTCTTTTTTTTATTCAGGGAGATCATATCCCCATTCTCCGAAAATAACAGTGTATTTTTATCCTTGGCTAACACTGAATTTCATCCTACGCAGGCGCTTCCTTCAAACCACCTTCCTAGGTGACCAAGACTAGAAACTGCAGCTAAATCCTTCCTTAGCACTTTTTGGTCTCGAAGACAACCAATTCGGCCCTTAGCCCTCCTTCCCTCAGCTCTCAATCTACATATGACCACAGACATGACCCTGCGCTTAGCTGAAAAATCACTTGTCCAAAGCTTTAGGACTTCAGAACTTTCAGCTAGGATCAGATCAACGATCCTCGTTCTCTTTCACGATCAACAATCAACAATCGAGATCCACTTCGGGACTCCAAGCTTTAGGAGTCTCAACTTTCCTCGCTTGCCTCCTCCTGGAAAGCTTTTACTTGAAGTTCATGATCTTTCGACATGTGTCCTCCCATAGATCAGTGGTTGTGAATCGCTTCGAATCTTTTGGCTTCGAAAGTTTCAAACTTTTCCCCCGCACTTTCTCCCGAAGTGCTTTCACCCGAAGTCGACGATCCTTCGACGTGTGTCTTCTAGAATCAACGGCTGATATGTACTCCGACCTTCAGGCCTTTGGGAGTTGTCAACCTAATGCAACCTGTCACATATTTCCCGTCTAGAGTGCCCAGTCTACGGACTGCACATTCTATCTCCACGTGGAAAAATACTGAAAGCGGACACGTGGACCAATCAGGTGGGTGACATGTTTCACGTTCTAACTAACTTTTCAATTCTCCAAATGCTCAAATCTTACTGACATGTGACACACATCCCATGTGTCCACGTCATCCTCGGTGACATCTGCAAGCCACGTCACTTCGAGAATTGCAGGATCCACATCACCTCTAGGTGACGTCATTGTGCCCCATCACTTCGGCTCTTCGAGCTTCGGGACTTCAGGGGTTTTCATACTAGCACACTTCCAATTCTCCCGAACTCTGAATTTTCGAACTGGCCAATCTATTGCCATGTGTCCTCTTGGATCGGATGACTAAGAATCACTTCAGGTCTTCACCCGGAGTCCACAGATCTGCACCACATGTCCTCCTTAATCTGACATTGGAGGCTTACTTCAGGTCTTCGAACTTCAGATATCTCAAATTTCAAAACTTATATGGCCCCACTAGCTTTTATCCGAAGCCCTAGATCTGGTCATGCGTAGCTCTCGACAGATCAATGGTTGAGATCCTTTTGGGTCTTCAGGTTTCAGAACTCTCAAACTTCAAACCTCCTCGAAGTGCACGGGATTATGTTGCATGTCCTCTTGAATCGTACAGTTGAGGCTTACTTTGGGCCTTCACCTGAAATCCACAGATTTACGCCACATCTCTTCTGGATCAGACGACCCAGATTCACCTTGGACGATCTGACACTTGAGATTTTCTCCAGACGATTGAGAGTTGCTTCGGCTCTCCGGATCTTTAGACTTTAGGAGTTTCAAATCTCAATTGAAAACCTCTCGAACAGATTTCTCTAGAGTTACTGATCTGTTGACACGTACCTCTTGGTGATCGACGGTCAGTATCTACTTCGGCTATTTCACCTCCTCCTCATCCACAAACTTCCAGATTTGTGGATCTCACGCCACCTGTCTCTCCAATGGGATTTGACGGTGGTGACCTTAACCCCTGGATTCCTTTTCATCGGACAACCCTTGTTCACCTGTCCTTCGATCCAACGATCCCGAATTTGTCCTGATCCTACAGTGGCGATCGCTCTCGGATTCGAAGGGGGACAGTCATGATCCTTCGAACCCCTTACCACAAGTCTCTGATGTTCTATCTCATACGTAGATTTTGTAACGTCATTTCTCCTAAGCTTTTCAACTCCACGGTCAGAGTTCAATCTGTAACCACGAGATTCTAACAAATAGACCCGACCCATACTGCCCGGTGTTTCAACCAAAAGCTCTGATACCAAACTGTAACATACCCAACCACCCATAGGTTGGGGTACGCTACCTTCAAGCCCGCCCTTGCACTTCTTTCTCTTATTGATACCTTTTTAAAATTTAAGGATGGATAAAAGAAAATACTTTAACGATATGCACAGCAGTAGTCATCAAGCATGCATAATCTAAAGATTCAATTAAACGATAATTAAATATACAGCGGAAAACAAATTCATATACATGTAAATGATACCATAACAGAGAGCACTTATCTTTATGAATGATGACACCAATTGGCTGCAGACCAAGGACGTTCCACCCAACCATAGACACCACTGCTTCAAATCTCAACAACAGTGTCACCCCCGAGCCAAGGCTATGAATCCACAAGGACGGTTCCAGAGTGTACTTGGGTTCCCAAACTAGTCAACTCTCAATCTCTCACAAGTTTCCCAACACCCACAAAAATCCAATTACCCAACTCTCATCTACCCAGCCTGTACCATCCCAAGAGAATGGACCTCCACCCTTCTCTGCCACGCATTCCCTCAGGCATTCCTTCTCTTTTTTCCAGGGCCTCCAGCACAGCTGGTCCAGAATCTCAATGTTGGAACTCTCAGGACTCAAATTTGTGAGAAAAACAGAGCACAGGCCAATGCATCTCATACATACAGGCCCCAAGTCATGGCTAGATTTCACCAGCGACCATTATAACCAACTATCCTGTGGCTAATTCTTCAGCAGTCCCTTTCGCTTTTCCAAGCCAAGATGCGGATGGGGATGGATCAATGGATGGGTAAGTGTGTGCATGGGAGTGGGTGAGGGAAAAATGAGTGAATGTACAGGGAATCGGTGATCAAGCCAACAGTCGAACCCCCAATCAGACCAGAGGTAGGTTTAAGTAACTTTGTGGAGAAAATCAAGAACCTCCTAGCCTTCCTCAAGAAGCTCATGTAAATGATCCCCTCCCTTAGACAAAAAGGGTAATTAAAATAGAAATAAACACTTAGCCCCTCAAGGCCCCTCTCTTGTGGAATGATAGCCCCCTATAACTCTAGTCCTTGTTCATCTAGCAACCAACGATGTATTTATTATTAATAATGATAAAAACATTACATGTCTTGGGCACACTTGCCTTTTAATAATTTTTTGGTCACTTAGGACTCTCAGCATTGTAAAAATATATTATTTAAAATGGAGGTTCAAAACCTGGGGTGTTACAAATACTACCCTGTCAGAATTTATGATGACTTGTATACCAAATGGACCACACTGCGACAATAAAGAGACCAAGCAGTTCCAGAGTTCACAAATATCTTCCATACCTTGTGCACCAAGATATGTATCAAAGATTCAGAGCAACATATGGTGCTCACGTATCGCGATACTCTACATAGATAGATCCAAACTGAAATGGAATTTTTGGACATCTCGTCCTTGGGCGCAGCCTACTGATATGTCGTCAAAATCAAGCAGAAGCTCAAACAAAAGATGTGTCAATTTGGGCATGGGAAACCCTCACGGGCTACAACAAAAGCCAAGAAAGGGCGGCCCCAATTCGTAAAACAAAGGACAGAGCAAAGATGGATAGTATCAAGACAACCAATCCAAGACACAAGCAAAGAAGGACACCAGAAAGACAAAGAAAGATACCGGGAAGTGGTGCGACTTCCATAAGAGCCCTTAGCATAACATTGTTGATTGTCGCTCCAAGAAGTTGTTGGTGGCCGAAGTGAAATCCTCTAAATCAAATGCAAGTTCTAAATCTGATTTAGAACCATAATGGGGAAGATGGATCATTGACACAAAACCCAGTGCCATCGTTTCTACCACCAAGCTCCAGCCTGGTCAACCAAACCAGCAAGAAGAAGGAGAACGCCTCTTCCATTCACAGATGTGTGTAAAAGGCACCCTGTTGCACTTCATCATTGATAGCGATAGTGAGAAGAACCTCATCTCAGCAGAGGTCATCAAGTGGTTGGCCCTTCTGACAATGTCACATCCACAACCCTACACCATTGCATGGCTCCTCCAAGGAAGCAAACTCTATGTCAGCCAACAGTACCAACTATCGTACGGCATCAAGCCCTTCAAAGAGGAGGTATTGTGTGATGTTGCTCCTTTCGAAGTTTGTAATGTTCTTTTGGGCCAACCTTATTTATGGAAACGTCATGTTGTATATGAGTCTAGGCCTCATAGTGTTATTATTACTTTGAACATTAAATTGTTCAGGATACCCGAGGAAGTCCCTCCTAGTGCTATTTCCTTGATCTCTACCAAGCAATGCAGGAAGGTCATCTCTCAGATCGAGAAATTTGTCTTCTTCATGTTTCGCTCTTAGAGTGAGCAAAAGATCACAACCACATATTGGGCCTTCGTGGTCGATATCTCCACACAACAGAAGCAAGTGGATAAGGTCATGGAAGAATACTTAGATATCTTCTCCTCTCCTACCGAGGTACCACTACACTGCTAGGTCAGGCATTCCATCAATCTAACCCCAGGCGCACCGCTACCTATTGGGAAAGTCTACCATAGATATATGTTAGAAAATGAGGAGATCAAGAGGTAGATCCAAGAACTTCTCCACAAGGGGCACATCCATCCCAGCTCATCTCCTTGTGGGAGCCCAATTGTGCTGGTGTAGAAGAAAGATAGGACCTAGAGAATCTACATTGATTACCGGGCCCTCAATAAAATTACAGTCCCAAACCAGTACCTGATTCCCCGAATCGACAACCTCCTTGATCAGCTCATGGGAGCCAAATGCTTCAGTAAGATTGATCTGAAGTCTAGCTACCACTAGGTCCCAATAGAACAGACAGATGTATGGAAGACTGCCTTCAATTCAAAAGAAGTTATTTTTGAATGGTTGGTCATGCCCTTTGGTTTGAAAAATGCTCCAACAACTTTTATGAGGATGATGGACAATATCCTATGAACTTTCAACAATACTTGTGTAGTGGTGTATCTGGATGACATCCTCATCTACAACAATACTTGGGCGGAACACTTGCAGCATATTTAGCAGGTCTTGCACACCCTGCGACAGCACAAACTATATGCAAACTTGGAAAAATGCTCCTTCGACATGGACAAGGTCCATTACTTAGGCTACATCGTTGAACATCATGGTGTGCATGTGGATCTATCCAAGATCCAGGTCATCTGTGACTGGCCAGCCCCAACCACACTCACTGAACTTCGGAGCTTCTTGGGCCTTGCCAATTTCTATTGAAGGTTCGTGTTGGGATTCTCTCATATCGCATGGGCCCTCAACCAAGTAACCAGGGGTGGTGGTAAGGAAAAATTTGTGTGGGGCCTATCCCAACAACAAGTCTTCAATGAATTGAAGAAGCGTTTGTGCTCATCCCCAGTACTTTCATTACCGGACCTGCAACATCCCTTTGAGATTGAGACAGATGCTTTAGAATATGTTGTGGGTGTCGTTCTCACTCAACACAACCACCCTGTGGCATATCATAGTGAGACACTATAATATGTTGTCTATAAGTAATCCACTTACGACAAAGAAATGCACTCCATTGTGAAAGCTTTCCGCCATTGGAGACATTACATTATTGGGAAGGAGACAATCATCCACATTGATCACAAGCCACTACAGGTCATGCAAACCCTAGGAAAATTGCAGAATGACTGCCATCAGAAGTGGTCAACATACTTACAGTAGTTCCACCTTAACATCAAGTATGAAACAGGAAGTACCAATTGATTTGTTGAATTCCTCAGCCAACCTCCAGTCACGGCACTCACCACAATGCTATACTCTTGCGGTCACGAGACCTCTATATGGCCCCACCTCTACAAGATAGACCCTGATTTCTCCACCACCTACCAAATGTTTGGCAACAACTCAGTGGTCGCTAATTTCCATCTTCAAGATGGGTTGTTGTGTTGTATGGGCCATATTTTCATTCCATCAAGCGAGCACGTGAAGCTAATTTGGGAATCTCACTATAGTCGGGTGGCAGGACACTTTGGCGTCGAAAATACAGTGGCAGTGCTGCAGAAATATTTCTACTAGCTGAAACTTTGATAGGATGTTGGCAAGTATATCAGTTCCTGCACCGCCTGGGTTATTTCCAAACTGGACACTAAGAAACAGGGCATGTACACCCCTCTACCTACTCCTAACATGTCATGGGAATCCATATCAATGGACTATATGTCGGGCCTCCCGTCATCCAAGAGGGAAAATGACTGTGTTTTTGTGGTTGTTGATCGCTTTTCCAAGATGGTGATTATAGCCGCCTGCAAGAAGAACATCACAACAGAAGCCACTACCAACCTCTTCTTTGAACGAGTATGGGTACATTTTGGGATCCCACTAACCATTATCTCAGACCATGACAGGCAGTTCCTCAACTCATTCTGGTCAAGCCTCTGGTCACTGCTGGATACCAAGCTCACCAAATCCACTGCCTTCCACCCCCAGACAGATGGTCAAACTGAGGTCGTCAATTGGATGGTCGTACATATCCTACGCATGTACAATTCAAAACACCCCCACATATGGGATGAGAGTCTTCCCTATGTCTAGCATAGCTATAACTGAGATCTCCATATCTCAACTGGCCACATCCCCTTTTAGGTGGGGTTGGGATTCCAACCATTGGTCTCCATGGATGTTGCACTACCCCTGGCGACCACCTCAGCCGACTCGTCCCCTGCTCCACCAAAAACTGACAAAGCCACCCAGTTCATTGAGCGGATATAGCACATCCTCCAGTAGGTTCAAGATATTCTAAAGAAGTCTAATTCCAAGTACAAACAACACCATGATCAACATCGAGTGCCACATAATTTTCAGGTGTGTGACAAAGTTTGGTTGCATTTGCAGAAAGAACGCCTTATAGGGCCCCATATGAATCTTTTCCCACTCAGTTATGGGTCATACACAATCACCAAGGCTATGGGTGACAATGATTTTGAGCTCAACATTCCCCCCTTCCTTGGTTTGCATGCAGTCTTCAACGTGGATCTCCTTCAACCATATTTCCCACCATTATTCGACACCTCATAGATAGTAGAGAAATTGACACTAATAGAGATCAACCATGACTGCATGCAATAGGCATCCACTAATCATATTGTGGACACACATATGAAGGGCACTCGACAACAAAGGATCCATTTGTATCGAGTCGTCAAAGTAGGGCAGCTCCTGCACCAAGGCAAGTGGCTCACCCGGAGCCAAATTCTACAGAAATTTCCTCATCTGATGGGGAAAATCAAAGAAATGGAGACAATTGCTTCCTAAGGAAGGAGGATTGATCCAGGTGGATAGCAGTGGCCACCCACCTATTCCAGTGGCTCAAAAAAAAAAATTCCACCTTGGCAGATTTTCGGCAGTTTTTCGGGTTCCAAACTTCTGGGGCCATTTTGAGGCCCTAAACGACGTTTTTTGGGGATTTGGGGCCCAGGTGGTTCCCAAAAGCATTGACCTGGGCCAGTCGAAAATTTTTCTTTTCGGTTATTCCTTTCCAACGGGCTATCGTGTGCCTAAAACGGAGATCGTATGCAAAATTTACGACCCCGGGAAGTTGATGTACTAACTTACCCAAACAGGGCCCACATGACTTTTGGCGCTTCATCTCCTAGGGTTAGGTTTTTGGATGTCTAGGATTTTTGACATTCCTATTTATTGTAAAAGTCCTTTAGAGCCTCATTGTAACCATCTTCCTGCGAATGACCGCAGCCTCCACATCTCTTCTCAGAGATAAGCCGCCACCATTCCAGCAAGCTTGTTTTCCACTGCGTTTTACAGTTTCATCTTATTTCCTTATTGAATAGAAAACTAGTTTCACTGTATCTCTGTTATTTTATGTTAAGCATATTTTAATAATCTATATTCATTTCCTTCTGTGCATAAAATCTGGATCACTAGCGATGGCACTAATCAAAAGTCCACATCCAGATACACTCTCGGTTTGGGTTGAGAGCCTATTTGTTGGTCGAGCAAGAAGAATTTTGTTATTTCTCTATCTTCATTTGAGTTTGAGTACAAAGGATTATTTAACATTACCATCCAGGCATTGTGGCTACAAAACTTCCTTACATATTTGGGCATCTAGCTCCACATATTGACTATCATTTTTTCTGACAACTAGAGTACTCTCAAGTTTTGCAGAGACCTAGTGCAGTGGCAGCAAACAAAGCATATTGAGATCCATATGCACTACAACATAGATCTATTCCATGAGAGGATCATCGACCTACAGTTCTATCCTTCCTCTAAACATAATAACGACGTCTTCACCAAGACTTTCACTGAGCAAAAATTCCATAGTTTGTCTGATTGTCTTGGAGTGAAGGACACAGTTTCCTAGCAATTGTCTTTGTCTTCTTTTGATACATTGTATTTTGA
>ML803671.1:93282-136056 GCA_009831015.1 Picea engelmannii
CACTTGCATTGGTATCATCACCAGTACCATGCATCCCACATGTGTGAGTGATCTCCTCCTCATTTCACTCTGGTTTGGCTAGTTAAATTACGACCGCATAGCCAGTTAACTAGGACTAGGTGGTCGTTAACTCCAGTGACTTCTAGTGTGTGTCAGATCTCTCTAGAACACTCCTAATGCACATTAGTTGACCACTATGGTGATTTAGTTGTGTGATACAGAGTATATCACTTGTATTGTATCATTACTCTCATTTAGTTAATAGAAATTCTATCATTATTTCCTCCATTTTTGTCTCTTCTCTTCACACCATTGCATATTGGGTATGCTTCATTGTTAGCTAGATATTCTATGCAGGTATCTCAGAAACTATACACATTGCAAAGAAGGCATATCATATTATTATAAGACAAAATTCCAGACTCAGAAGGGATGAAATTTCAAATATACATCAGTACAAAGGTCGTCCAAAAAGACAGTCTCAAAATTAGGGTTTTAAAGGTACAAAACTTACAATTGACATAACTTTTGATTGGAATATATGCTTTTGTTGATTCAAAATTAGAGATAAAGAGAAAAAATAGGAGTATTACTTTTTTTATATCATATGGATAAGGGTGCTCCAAAAATTACATCACCAATTAAACTTCTAGAAATCTCATCCATGACTCATCAAGAAAATGAAGAGATACATAACTAGCTATCCAAACTGGAGGACCAAATTAATGAATTGAGTGCTAGGCTAATAAAAAGTAAGGATTTGGTGAAAACACAATGAAAAATACAAAATATGGATGAAAAGATGGAACAAGTGGAAAATAAGATGTATGAAAATAGGGAACATATGGAAAAGAAGATGGACAAAAAGATGGAAGAATTACAAAATCCATGTATGTCATCTTCTTACGTACCCTACATGATAAATTTCCTTGAGGAGATATCAAGACACGAGTAAATCATGAAAATGTGGAGGAAATGAAGATTCATTCCTAAAATCATTATTATTCAACACCTATACATCCACATCATCAAGGCTTCAACTAAACACCAAGGAGCTACTTGATTCTGAAAATTAATATGAGGAAATTTGATGGTAAAGATCCTATAATATGGATATTCTAGATGGAGTAATACTCTGATATATATCAAGTGCCAAACTTACAAAAGGTAACTCTTGAATCCTTGTGTTTAGGACTTTATCAATTTGTTTTCCACCAATGGCTTTGTGAAATAAAAAAGGATTGTATTGTATCTTGGTCCATTTTTACTAATGAATTGATAGTGCATTATGGGGATATTAAGAGCAATACATTCTTTAGTCAAATGGTAAATATCCAGCAAAGAGGTCCAATTTCATAGCACATTCAACAATTCCAAAAACTAAGCCTCAAGGTAAAGAATATTCCAAAGGATAATATTTTATATCTCTTTATGGTAACTTTAAAGTAGAGCATTCAACATGAGATGCATCTCTTCGAACCTAAATCCCTAGAGCACGCTTTCAGTGTTGCGAGGAGAGTTGAAAGTAAAAATATGGCTACTAGAAAACTGATCACTAACAACTATAGAGAGCACCATGTTCCCTCTCCTAACCTCAGTCAACCTACAACGTTGACACCTCATCCAATGCATGAAAAAAGAGCCAATGGACTAGATGTTTCAATTATGATAGAAAGTACAATAAGGGGCATAAATGTGGTAAGAAGAAATTATTCTACATAGATTGTGAAGAAAAAGGAGATCAAGAATTGGAATCATCGTAGGATGTAGACCTAGAAGAAACTACTCCAACCATATCTTTTCATGCATTCAATAACATCAATACTCCACAAACCCTCAAGATAGAAGGATATATCGAGAAAAAAAATATAACAATGTTGATTGATTTTAGTAGTACCCATAACTTCATTAATTTCAAATTAGCAAAACTTCTCAAATGCTTTGTATTTCCGGCACCAAAGTTCCAAGTAATGATTGCAAATGGAGGTACCATAAATTGTTCTAGGAAGTGACATAGTATTAAGCTCAAAAAGGAGGAGTATTTATTGGATAGTGCCATGAGTGAAATCTAAATGGGTGGTGTTGATGTTGTATTAGGGGTCCAATGATTACAATCATTGGGAACAATGGCTCTTAATTTTCAAGAACTTTTCATGATATTTTCCTTAGAAGGTAAGAAAATTGAACTCATAGGTATCCAAGGGAATGCCTCTAAAGTGATAATCTCTTACAACATGATAAAATTACTCAAAAAGGGACACCATGGTGTACTTGCACAATTTTTATCACTAGATGTTCAAACATCTAGACCTTTTGTTCCAATGGATCTCCAAAATTCTATCGATAATCATTCCAAGGTATTTGAAGATATTATTGAGGGTATTCCACCTACTCGAGATCATGACCATGCTATTCATTTGCAACCAAGAAGTGTACCAACTAGCATTAGGTCTTATAGGTACCCATATACACAAAAACGTGAGGTTGAGCATATGATTCAAGAAATGTTAGAGTCCAACATCATTCAACCTAGACAAAGTGATTTCTCTTCACCAATGGTGATGGTTACAAAAAAGGATGGTTCATAGAGTATGTGTCCAAATTATAGACAACTCAACAAAATGACCAATAAAGATAAGTTTCATATTCCTATCATAGATGAATTACTAGATGAATTGCAAGAGGCAATTTTTTTCACTAATTTTGATCTCTACTCTGGATATCATCAAATCAAAATGAGGCAAAAAGACATTCCCAAAACAACCTTCAAAACACATGAAGGTCATTATGAGTTTTTGGTTATGCCATTTGGTGTTACTAATGCACCTTCAACATTTCAAAGCTTGATGAATTATATTTTCAAACCCTTACTTAGAAAATTTGTATTAGTATTTTTTGATGATATACCAATCTACAACAAATCATGGGAAGAACATGTACAACATGTTGACATGGTGTTAAAACTTAGAAAAGAAACAACTATGTGCAAAGCCTTCCAAGTGTTCCTTTGGGGTTCAAGAAGTGGAATATCTAGGTCTTTCTCCAGCTTACAAACCTAAGAGAAACCCCCTAAGAAGGGTACATGGTTCCTACCTGAGACAGAGCTAGAACATAGAGATGACCTCCTCCATTCAGAGAGTTGAGAAGAACTCCAAATGATTATCTAGCGAGAAAGGCAATCTGTTGAGTTAGACGTGCATGTGGTTGAGCACAAGGTGAACGTGTGAAATCCCAAAGTGTTGGAAGTGTCGTCATGTGAACATAAATTAAGATGATGTATTAGCCTCCTCTAAGCAGCAGATTTGACGAGAAAATCTAGATGATTCTTCTATGTGAGGCAGTGGAAAAGAAGATCTATAGAGTGGATGTGCCTGTGGACGAGCACAGGTGAACGTGTGAAGATCTAGTTCTTTTGTGTAATGCAGTGAGATAGAGATATGGACATCCCTATGGATGTGCCCCTAGTGGATGAGAACTAGTGTGTGTATCAGATCCCTTGATATATTTTCCAAGATTCAGACCTCCATGTAACCCTAATTGTAATGTAAACGGTATAGGTCAGCCCCATCTTAATGTGATTAGTAATAAATGTAAAAGATATTTATTCTGGTTAATATTAATTATAATGTGACTTAGAGAGGTTGGCCCTATTGTTACAATAGACACTTATGTTGATAGGACAAGTCTAATATAAGTAAAGGAAGATTCCCCATTGTGGAATCATATCCTACAAACAAGTTTGGAAATTTCAGCAAGTACATCCTTTTGGGAAAAGTGCACACATCTCTTGGGCGCTAGTCTTCTAAGGTTTGAGAACCCTCTTGTGTGCTATGTCTTTCTTGGTGGTGAAGGTATTTCTCTTGAAGAATATAGAAAAGGATTTGGCTAGGTTTTCTTCCCTTGTTGAGAAGGGTTTCCCAGGATACTTCTTGTGTTCTTGTGCATGGTGTTTCTTCCTATGATCTTGGTTGTTGCAACATTCTTGTTTATGGTTAAGAAAAATGCAAATTGATATGAACTACATGCTTAACCTAGCTTCTTGAAAAATCAACATGGTATCAGATCATAGGTCTTGAAAGAACCCATTGCACAAGCACTTTCCATCCATCCTCTCTCACTTCTGCAGAAACAGTACAGCCCTCCTAGGGTTCCCAGAAATTTCGTACAACCCTCCTTATTTCTCAGTTTCATCCCTTAATACTTGGATGTTGAGGCCAATTTTGGCATAGGAGTGTACGGCCTCCTTCAGTGCACCTCCAGCAAGATTCAAATCAAAATTCAAGGCATTTTAAAATTTTGGTCCTAGGGTTTCTATGGTTTCTCTAAATTCTGCATAAATTTCAGTATCAAGGTTTCTATAACTCATTAAAGGATCTCTTCAGCTTACCAGTGTTCTCCTATATTTCAAAGGATTATTGTTGGCAGTCATAAGTCCAATAAAACCTAAAAATTTTAGCCTAGCCTAGCCATTAGGTTTTCTAGCCCAGTTGACAAAGGGTTTTGAAGAATCTAAAATTATGATGAACAAAAACTATGATGAAAGATAAGCTTGATGGATCAAGCAACTTCAAGTTCTTGAAAGACAAGACTCCAGAGCAAGACTTATTGTGGATAATACAAAAGGGTTTACGAGAGACAACTATCAATTAATGGAAAGAAGATGACATCATGACAAAAAAAAAATCCAATCACCTACTCAAGCCCTTACATTGAAGGGCCAGCTTCAAAATAAAAAATATGACAAAAGGTGACACCATGAAAATCATCTTCATAAATATCTCAGAGGATAGAGATCAGACAAGAGCCATTGGAGAAATCGTATCATCATCCTCAGGTGTCCACTTGTATCTATTACTTGTATCATTGTCATGAGGGAAATTGCAGGAGGAAGGAACCTTTGTTGAAGTCATGGATCCAGAGGGATCTCAGTGCATTCATAGGAACAACACACTCAAAGTAAAGACTCTAGGTTTGATTGTTGTAATTGTCATTCCTCTAACCTATATTTCTATATGTTTTCTACATTACAAGTAGGTGTTGTAGTTCTGACAACATTCCTTAAATTGTTTTGATTCTAGAGATGTACTCAGTATTCTCCTTTAGGAGATATTATTGTGTTGGTTCTTTTTGTTTTCTTGTTCTGTATGGTTAACAAGAAAAGAATATACTTATCATTCAAAGGGAGTCACTCAACTCAAAGGGAGTCAAAACTATTTGAGAAAGAGGAAGAATAGAACCATCATTGAGAAAACCAATGTTATAATGCATGATCAGAATCCTTCTAGGATTCCATGGGCATAAGCATGCATGACACGGTATATGTGTAGAACAAGAATCTTCACTAGACTTTGAAAAACAAAACTCCTGAAGAAGTCTTCACTAGAATGAAGCTTGAGATTAAACACTTCTGGTTATTTGGGTGCCCAGTGTATGTTCATGCACCCAAAGAGAAGAAGTCCAAGCTAGATCCTTTAGAAAGAAAGGATACAATGAATCTTCAAAGACATTCCAGATTGACACCCCTAGTTAGAGACAGATTGAGACAAGCAGAAAACGTTGTCCTTGAAAAAGAGATAGTATTTCCAAGACCCAGAGAATATCATATGGAGATTGACAGTGAGACAATGCCTTCTCCCCCTTCAGCAGTTCAGAGGGAGACGAACATTATTCCATTTGATCCAGTTTCTCCAGTTGATATGTTCAGATATATTACAGTAGGGCATAAAAGACCTACCTATACTCACTCTACAAGAGGCAGAGAAACATACAATCCTCTCAAGGCACATCTCGAGAAAGAAAAATAGATTTTCGAGCTATCCTTCAGTCATCAGCCACTTCATTGATGTTGAGCCTCCTTTTCTTATAAAATCATAGGAGAACAGGTATGGAAAGATGCCATAACAAAAGAATACCAGTATATCTTAAAGAATGATGTATAAGATATTATTCAGGGACCAGAAGGGAAGTTTGTGATAACTTCCAAGTGGATCTATAAGATCAAGCATGCAGTTGATGGAAGTGTTGAGAAATACAAAACGAGATATATAGCCAGAGGTTTATCACAAACAAAGGGAGTTGTCTATGACGAGACACTTGATCCATTAAACCTGATACACTTCCATCCGTACTACCATCCATTATTTGGAAACTGTATCAGATAGATAGATTCTTGATGAGTTCAGATTTCATCAAGAGTGTTGCTGATACAAACCTATATTATTACAGTGTTGGTGAAGAGAGCCTAATTTTGATGACTTATTTAGAAATCTTTGTTGTTGGATACAATTAATCATTGACTTCTGAATTCGAGATGAAGAATCTGAGTATGATGCACTACTTCTTGGGATAAGAAGTATGACAAAGAACCAATGAGATTTTCCTGAGTCAGGGAAAATATACAGTAAAAATATTAAATAAGTTCAGTATGACAAAATGTAAAATCCACCCTGATGGATTTAAAGAAAAATATTGATGATGATTCAGACAAGACAGATCCACAGCTGATTGGATCATTGATGTATCTGGTTAACACCAGACTTGATTCATGCATTGCAGTGAATGTGTTTAATCATTTCATGAGTCAACTGAGACAGACTCACTAGACAACAAAAAAACATGTATTGAGATATATACAAGGCACATTTGGATATGGCTTGAGATATGCCTCTAGTGTGAACTTGAGTTTGCAGGATATGCCGATTCAGATTAAGCAGAAAGTACAAGTGGAATGGAAGAGCACATCTGGTTGTTGTTCTACCATGAAGTTTTCCATGGTTTCCTGATGAAGCAGGAAACAAAACTCTGCGGCCTTGAGCACCACAGAGGCAGAGTATATAGCATCGAGTGTGCGAAGCAATATGGCTTCACAAGCTTCTGATAGATTTACTTGACCATGAGATGGATCCTATGATGATAACCAAGAGCCGTGTGTAAAGCTCCTTGAGAACCATGTGTTTCCTGATGGATCAAAACACAATGAGATGAAATATCCTTATATCAGAGATATGATGCAGAGGAAAATTGTACAGATGCAGTACCTTCCAACACATGAGCATATTGCAGACATCTTCACCAAACTAACATGGTGAAGAATTCCTTCCTAGTTGAGAGGTAGTGTTGCTAACTCCAGCCAAGAAAAATTTCAAAGTACATCTGTGTGAGACTTGGAATGATGAAGAATGCCTCCCTAGCTAAGAGGGAGTGTTGATGATTGCAGCTATGTGAGACAATCTCCAGCTTACAAACTTGTGAGATGTGGGTCATTGCAGCTATGTGAGTCTTTCTCCAGCTTACAAACCTGAGAGAAAGCCCCTAAGAAGGGTATGTGGTTCCTACTTGAGATAGAGTTGGAACATAGAGATGACCTCCTCCATTCAGAGAGTTGAGAAGAACTCCAAATGATTATCCATTGGGAAAGGCGATCTATTGAGTTAGATGTGCATGTGGCTGAGCACAAGGTGAACGTGTGAAATCCCAAAGTGTTGGGTGCATCGTCATGTGAACAAAAATTAAGATGATGTATTAGCCTCCTCTAAGCAGCAGAGTTGATGAGAAACTCCAGATGATTCTCCTGTGTGAGGCAGTGGGAAAGAAGATCTGTAGAGTGGGCGTGCATGTGGATGAGCACAGATGAACGTGTGAAGATATGGTTCTTTTGTGTAATGTAGTGAGCCAGAGATATGGACATCCCTATGGATGTGCCCCTAGTGGATGAGCACTATTGTGTGTATCAAATCTCTTGGTATATTGTCCAAGAGTCAGACCTACCTATAACCCTAATTGGAACGTAAAGGGTACAAGTCGGCCCCATCTTAATGTGATTGGTAATAAGTGTAAAAGATAATTAATCTAGTTAATATTAATTATAATGTGACTTAGAGAGGTTGTCCATGTTGTTCCAATAGAAACTCATGTTGATAGGACAAGTCTAATATAAGTAAAGGAAGATTCCCCATTGTGGAATCATATCCTACACACAAGTTTGGAAATTTCAGCAAGTACATCTTCTTGGGAAAAGTGCACACCTCTCTTGGGCTCTAGTCTTCTAGGGTTTGAGCACCCTCTTGTGTGCTAGGTATTTCTTGGTGGTCAAGGTCTTTCTCTTGAAGAATATAGCAAAGGATTTGGCTGGTTTTTCTTCCCTTGTTGAGAATATTTTCCTAGGATACTTCTTGTGTTCTTGTGCATGGTGTTTCTTCTTGTGATCTTGGTTGCTGCAACATTCTTATTTATGGTTAATACAAATGAAAATTGAAATGAACTGCATGCTTAACATAGCTTATTGAAAAATAAACATGGTATCAGAGCATAGGTCTTGAAAGAACCCATTGCACAAGCACTTTCCATCCATCCTCTCTCACTTCTGCAGAAACCGTACGGCCCTCCTAGGGTTCCCAGAAATTCTTTACGACCCTCCTTCTTTCTCAGTTTCAGCTCTTAATACTTGGATGTTGAGGCTAATTTTGGCATAGGAGTGTACGGCCTCCTTCAGCACACCTCCAGCAAGATTCAAATCAAAATTCTGGGCATTTTAAAATTTTGGTCCTAGGGTTTCGCTAAATTCTACAGAAATTTTAGTATCAGGGCTTTTGCAACTCATTGAAGGAGATTTTCATCTTACCAGTGTTCTCCTATATTTCAAAGGATTATTGTTGGCAGTCATAAGTCCAATAAAACCTAAAAGTGCTAGCCTAGCCTAGCCTATCCATTAGGTTTTCTAGCCCAGTTGACAAAGGGTTTTGAAGAATCTAAAATTATGATGAACAAAAACTATGATGAAAGATAAGCTTGATGGATCAAGCAACTTCAAGTTCTTGAAAGACAAGACTTCGAAGGAAGAATTATTGTGGGTAATCCAAAAGGGTTTACGAGAGACAACAATCAATTAATGGAAAGAAGATGACATCATGATAATAAAAAAAAACCAATCACCTACTCAATCCCTTACATTGAAGGGCCAGCTTCAAAATAACAAAGATGACAAAAGGTGACAACGTGACTATCTTCTTCATAAATATCTCAGAGGATAGAGATCAACGAAAATCCATTGGAGAAATCATATCAGCATCCTCAAGTATCCACTTGTATATATTACTTGTATCATTGTCATGAGGGAAATTGTAGGAGGAAGGAACCTTTGTTGAAGTCATGGATCCAAAGGGATCTCAGTGCATTTAGAGGAACAACACACTCAAAGTAAAGACTCCAGGTTTGATTGTTGTAATTTTCATTCCTCTAACCTATATTTCTATAAGTTTACTACATTACAAGTAGGATTTGTAGCTATGACAACATTCCTTAAATTGTTTTGATTCTAGATATGTACTAAGTATTCTCCTTCAGGAGATATTTTTGTGTTGGTTCTTTTTGTTTTCTTGTTCCAGATAGGTTAACAAGAAAAGGAATATGTTTTGCCTGTGGACGAGCACAGGTGAACGTGTGAAGATCCAGTTCTTTTGTGTAATGTAGTGAGCCAGAGATATGAACATCCCTATGGATGTGCCCCTAGTGAATGAGAACTAGTGTGTGTATCAGATCCCTTGGTATATTGTCCAAGAGTCAGACCTGCCTGTAACCCTAATTTTAATGTAAAGGGTACAGGTCGGCCCCATCTTAATGTGATTAGTAATAAATGTAAAATATAATTAATCTGGTTAATATTAATTATAATGTGACTTAGAGAGGTTGGCCCTATTGTTCCAGTAGACACTTTTGTTGATAAGACAAGTCTAATATAAGTAAAGGAAGATTCCCCATTGTTGAATCATATCCTACACACAAGTTTGGAAATTTCAACAAGTACATCCTCTTGGGAAAAGTGTGCACCTCTCTTGGGTGCTAGTCTTCTAGGTTTTGAGCACCCTCTTGTGTGCTAGGTCTTTCTTGGTGGTGAAGGTATTTTTCTTGAAGAATATAGCAAAGGATTTGGGTGGGTTTTCTTCCCTTGTTGAGAAGGGTTTCCCATGATACTTCTTGTGTTCTTGTGCATGGTGTTTCTTCTTGTGATCTTGGTTGCTGCAACATTATTGTTTATGGTTAAGACAAATGCAAATTGAAATGAACTACATGCTTAACCTAGCTTATTGAAAAATCAATAATAACGTGATCATGGTAGTAGTGGATTGACTCACAAAGTATGCCCATTTTTGCTCTCTTTTTCATCCTTTTAAAGCAAGTAGAATAGCCACAACATTTATGGAAATAGTTCAAAAGATACATGGAATCCCTGAGATCATTGTAAGTGTCATAGATCCAATTTTCACTAGAAATTTTTGGACTGAATTATTTTCTTGGTTGGGTACTCAATTAGCTCACAACGCCTCTTACCATCCCCCATCTGATGGGAAAAATGAGATTATGAGTAAATGTCTATAAGGGTATCTTTGTTGCTTTGCATATGATAAACAAACACAATGAATCAAGTGGTTTCCCTCGACAGAAAGGTGGTACAACACATCCTTCCATACTTCATCAAAAATGTCCTCATTTTTTACACTTTATGGATATCATCCTCTATCCATCACATCATACTTGAAAAGTAAAGCCAAGGTTCAAGAACTGGAGGACCACATAGAGCACCAACAAGAGGTTCTAAAACCATTGAAGGACAACTTGGTTAAAACACAAAATAGGATGAAATATAAAAACAAATCAAAATCACAGTGAAAGGGAATTTGAAGTGGGGGATTGGGTATTTATGAGGTTACAACCATACAAATATATGTCCCTGAAGCAAAAAAATAAGGACAATAAATTACCACCCAAGTATTATGGTCCCTATAAGGTGTTGCAGAGGATTGGAAGTATGGATTACAAATTGGAGTTACCTTGATCTTCACATGTACATCCATACTTCCATGTTTCTTACTTAAAGAAGGTAATTAGTGACAAGATTCTAGTTCAATCTATTTTAAAAGAGATCAATCAAGAAGGGGAAATCATATTGAAACTAGAAACAATCCTTGAAACAAGGATTAAGCAGCTATGAAATTGAGAAATTACTCAGTACCTCATAAAGTGGAAAAACCTACCAATAGAAGAATCGCCACGGGAAGATGAGTTATTCATGCAAAAACATTTGCAACTAATTAAGTGTTGAGGGAAACAATTGTTTGAAGGAGAGGGGCATGTTAATACCCTAGACAAAGCCCCATGTAAATACCTAGATATTGAGTTGTTGTATTTATATTGTTATATTTGTATTGTCAGCTAGACCTTTTAATTGTAATTGTGACATTGGTCTCCTACACACACACACACAAGGGAGACCTATTTTTTAGGATGATCTCTTCTTGTACATTTGTTCTATTGTAAAAGGAGGTTTCCCCCTCGAAGAGGCTTCATATTCATTCTTCTCTCTTTCTCTCTTGTGTATTTGGATTCCATTTGCCTCTTCCAAAGTAAATGTTAGTTCCTCCCTAAGTTTTTTTTATTCTATCACACAACCCATGGACTCCAATTGTATTCTCCAAAATACATGTGTCACTTTCTCCCTTTAGCATTTATCTTAGTGAAGTAAGTATATATATATATATATATATATATATATAGATATAGATATAGATATAGATATATATATAGATATAGAAATGGTTGTAGGACCAACTCTTGTTCCCCAATTGAAATACATAGATATTTTACGAAGAAATATATCCAAATTTTGGGTCACCTCTTGCCATCACTTTGAACATAGATAATTGAGGAAGTGATAGTTCAAACTAAGCCATTTTTTGTATTCGAATTACAATGTTGAGAATTGAGGATGTGATGGGTCCATGTGGGCTTCAACTTGTTGACCAATATCTTATCACGTTCATTCATAAAGTGGGTTTTAAAATTATGAAAAAATAATTCAATATATTATATGTATTTTCTGGAGGATGTAGGGTACAGGTGTTAGCGCTGCCATTTTTCCTTCCATTTAGAGTTGGTTTTAGTCAGGATATGGCCCATGCACCCAAACATGTGAATTTAGGTACGTAGAACTGTGGGGTCGAAGTCAGCAAGTGGCCAATTGGCCCTTGGAAACGGGAAGGGATGTCAGAGTCGAAACATGCGTAAGTGGCACAGGTATGTCTTTTCCAAGGAGTTGAGTCATGTTTAGAAATCAATCTCTATGTGCCCTAGGTCAAGTCAAGTAGTTAATGGAAGTTGCATCGGCAACTGTAGCATCTATTATCAGTTCTTATCAGTTCATCATGAAGGTTGAGAGAAGGAAAAAGCGTGGTGTTCGTATCATGCATGCCCTGCACACCTTATCACCTATGTTCTACACGCGGGGATGTGCCATGGAAAATATGCAATTCGATTCAAAACATATCATCGCCATGAATTCACTGTCCTCCGACATGATCCCTCCTTCTTCCTGACTTGTTATAAATTTTAGATCCTCGACACCCATTTCAATCGTGAAACCAGGTATGCACTCTGTTTGTAATTCCCCTTGCCATTTCGGGTTGATTAAAATTATCTCCCTATGCATTTGTCGGATACACCGGGCACAAAATACATATTGTTCACTCCATGGTGACCTCCCAAAGCATAAGAAAAGGTGCGCGGAGCAGCATAATTTCTAGGTCCAAGCCCCAAAACGATTGGGAGTCATTCTCACTTGCAACAAGCATTCCCAAGGAAGCAAAAGGAGTTATTCCTTTACCCACATAGACGATCAGACCAAACTGCACAGAACCTAAAGTGGAAAGACTTGCGCAGAGAGGAAAGATAGTAGAAGTCTCATCTCCCCAACAGCAAATACCTTGGAGAACGGGTAGGACAAGGAAGAATAAGAAAGCTGAGGAAGCCTGAGTTTTAGAAGAGCCACATGCCAGATCGGTGACCAAAGAACTACTCATGTGCGCCATCCTTTTGGAGCCCACTAGAGGATCGAGCCGCAAAAGCAGGAGTAGAACAAAGGAAATGGATACCACAGGAGAAAATAATCAAGAGCCATCTCAACAATTAAATCTGGTTATCGTTGAGCTCTACCAGGAAAACATGGAGTTGAGGCAGTAGCTAGCGACAAAGACTATGGAAGCATCAGTAGCGCAAGGTCATGAAGGGAACGTGGCATGGCTAAGAAGACATCTCAGAGAGGCGAAAGACACCATTGTACAGCTGCACTAGGCACATAGGATTTCAAAGGAAAGGTATACAAAGCATTCCAGGCAATGCGAAGCAGTCGAGAAGGAATCCCGTTCAGATCTCGCCAGCGCACAGAAAAAACAAGTTTAGCTGGTGTTTGTCACTGCATCTGCAAACATAAGACAAATATTGGCAGTTTTGAAGGACATGTTTCCCTAAATCACTCTACCATTTTGATAACGGCTGTGAAAATCAAACAGCCACTTGTCGTGCACATTTTTCCCAGCAAATGAGCGCGCGACAGAAATCAAAGTTGTTATAGCAGATAGCAAGTTCCTGGACGATACATGTCTGCTCAAACATCCGATCGAAGGGAAATACCGACACATTTTTTCCTCATATCAAGACCTAACCGATGATCAGATCCTTGTGGAAAATTTGCGAACAGTCATGTGTAAACAGACGTGATTATTGTCTATTTTTGGAAAATTCCATGCGAAGAGTCTCTAACTCATACCACTCAATTTCCTAATTTTTAGAGCTAGCAGTTAGAAAAAAAGGGTATCCCATGTGGCGCCCTCGTTTATATATTTCATATTTTCTATGTAAGCCAAGTTGGTTGGCAAAACTGGGAAACGATAACTATTGTATGTAATTTGAGATTTTGACCGAAATTTAATGCAAAGGTCCTGCAACTTGATGAAAAGATTCTAATTGTAGCAGTCATATGTATTGTGCCTCTTTCTTTGCATATGTGCTTCATGTCATCTTTATTCATATCTTTTTTTGTCTATTTCAGAATGAATTTTCGAACCTGTGGATTCGCTACACAGCGTCCCTTGTTCGTGCCACTTAGACAAAACATTTTCTTCTAAAAGATAACTCTGAATTTGCCCGCAGCGGTGCTCCGAGTTACTTCCTATTTTTTCTCCCCCGCCACACATTACAATTTTACACTGAAGATTGTTGCTCACTTAGCCTTATCCTCTCAAGTCTAGTCACCGAGTCACTTGTCTCTGTCATTTCCTTGAATCGACTCCATATCCCATCTCTTACTTTCTTGCGCCAATATAACCAAAACCCATTATATCAAAGGTGTTGAACCTAGCCACTGCTTTTAAAGCCATATCTCGCGCGGAGATTATGCCCCCCGAAAGATCCCTCTCCATATCTTAAAGGCTAGTTTCGGGTCTCAAAGTTGGATGAAAAAGTTACTTGTTGTTTGTTTATCAACCGGAAAGATTTACGAAGTGCTAACATTCTGACATCGTTGTCGGGGACAAAATTGAATAGATTTTACCTAGGAGAACGATTAATGTTACAGTTTGACCCTTGAGGGTAATAGAGGGACAAACATATGTACCGGCTGAAACCATTACCCTGGCGACTCCAGTCCAAAACACCAGTAGCTCCAAGTAGCACAGTTCAGGAACCCTGGCTCCGAACACGATCTATACCAGAGAAAATTCTGACCCAAACCCTACAGAGCATGTGTACGACCCCGAGAAGATTCTATGCAGGACTAGAGAGCAAGCTCCAGACCCATTTTATTACCTGGATAGAAGCCTATCCTTACCCGAAGACAACACAAAAGGTATCAACGACCTTGAGTTTGACGAATATTTTGAGCAAACTCTGTTCAGGTCTAAGTCGGAGACCAGCTTGGACAAGAAATTTTTTGACCAAAAGAGATTCAAAGCCATGATATCAAATAATATCCCTCGAATCCCAAGTCCTCCTAGATCCATGGCCTCCAGGTTCGCCCCCCTCGTCCTTCCATCCCAACTACATGACTTGCCTCAGAATTACAGCCAGAGAATCAAACTCTATGACGCGGAAGGGAATGTTTCTGCCCAGAGGCACCTGGACTAGTTCAACGATTTCATCGACCTGGAGGAGGTGGACTATGGAGACGCAAAGATGAGGTTGTTTGCACAGAGCCTTTCGGGAGATGTAATAAAATGGTTAAAATCCCTCATGCCCATAAGCATTCGAGGTTTCACCACTTTCGAGACATCTTTCTTCGATAAATGGGGAGACAAGAAAAACCCTTTGCAGTTATTAACGTAGTACAATATTATGAAGAAAGCATCGGAGGAGACACTGCAAGAATTTTCAGGCCGTTTCTTGAAGGTGTACAACTCAATTCCTGCGGAATTCAAGCCGCCCCCAGGGGCTGCTCAGTTGTGGTACACCAACTCCTTTGACAGCGATTTCGCCCTGTTGTTAAGAGAAAGAAGATCAGCAAACCTAGACGCTATAATAAGTAACACTATCGAGGTCAAAGTAAACATGATGGCATTGAGGAAGATCAAACAGAGATTCAATAGAAAAGATAAGAAGCCTTAAGGAGATGCATTGTCTTCAACATCTCTGTCCTTAGATGAAAATTTAGACTTGATGATGAAGATGATGGAGAAAATTATGGAAAGAATGTCCATGGAAAACATACCTATTACCCGAGAACAGAACGACCTCTAGCCCAGGAATCAGAACCTCGGAAGGGGTCAAGTCCCTCAGATCAGACAGAGGAAACAGAGAAAGCAGAGGGATCAAGGTGACCAGTCGACAAAACCTCTATTCCAAAACAACTACGTGGATAAAGACTTCGACCAAGTGTTTGAAGAGCAGATGCATTGTTGCGACGATAAAAATCTGTGCGTGTTCTTGACAAAGAGCGAGCATGATCGGTACATGATAAAAAATGAAGAGTTCGTGTTGGATATGGATGATGATACGATACTCAAAATGGATGATGCATCATCCTCGAAGACAGAGGAGTTCAGAAAAGGCTATCAGAATGCCATCATGCAGTTCCAGAAGAAATATAACCTCCAGAGCAAAGACGTGCCTGCCGAGCCGCAACAAACGAACCCCATAAGGAAGCCTCTGGCGGACACCCCTTCCACAAGTCAACCGAGGCCTGACAACAAGACCAAGGATGCGACATAGAAAGCTAAGTTGAAGGAGGAGCCCCCAAGAAAACTCCAAAGGCAGGTCGGGAGGTGGGAAGAAAAGAGGTAGAGAAAGTCTGTCCCCTTTTCAATTTTGAACATGAGATGGCCAAAATCAAAATCTTTGTCCCGTTCAACAAACTTATTAGAGAAGGCGAGTATCGAAAGAAAATAATTAAAATGATGAAAATGGGAGGAACCTCCGATACTTTGAATATCCAATATGATCACCCTGCTATCCTTTTTGGTCCACGAGTTGAAGAGACAAATGATACTGAGGATGTCCCTCCATTCTACGTCAATCTAAAGGTCCATGACATGAACCTCCATAATGCCATGCTGGATTTCGGCATGTCGCACAACCTCATGCCAAAGGTGATCATTGATGAATTGGGTTTGGATATCACCAGGCCATACAAATACTTTTTCTCTTTTGATTCGAGGAAAGTCAAATGTTTGGGCCTCATCAAAGACCTAGTTGTGTCGTTGGCTCAAATCCCCTCAAAGAACATGGTTATGGACGTAGTCTTCATGGACATACCCCCAAAGTTTTGCATGTTGCTATCAAGGTCATGGGCTACGAAGTTAAAGGGCACTTTGCAGATGGATATGGCATACGCCACCATCCCTGTTTTTGGCCATGACAGACGGTTGTACAGAGAAGTGTTGTTGAAATACATGGTAAGCAGAAAGACGCAGCCAAATAATCACCCTATATACTCCATCAACATTGATATCGGTTCTTCCATATTCTAAAATGATTTGAGTTTCAAAGAGGAAGAGCCAACAGAAATCATGACAGCCGACAAGGACACCATGTGGCAAGCGATAGAGTGCGCCGACCTAAAGAACCACGCGGAAAACAAAACATGGAACATGAGCTTTGATGTCGTTGTCAGTAAGGAAGGAGAAAGTGTCGGCGTATGGATAAGCCCTCCTGAGGTCGGCACAAAGCTGTGTTCATACAAACTTGCATTCAAATGTACAAAGAACATGGCTAAGTATGAAGCACTAATCTTGGACTTACACGTTTTGAGAGAATTGGGTGCTTAGAAGATAGCAATACACAGAGATTCTGAGCTGATCATAAATTAGGTCAAGGGCATATATCAGACCAAACACCCCAGGCTGAGAGCATATAGAAATTTGGCGTTGGACCTCCTCGAAGGATTTTCAGAGTATGACCTATCTGTTATCCCCAAAGAGAAAAATCAGATCACTGATACGTTGGCCACCTCAGCCTCAGTTTTTAAGATCCCCATCTTCCCAAACTAAAAATATGAAATCGAGGTCAAGCACAAGCCAACAGTGCCTGATAATATCAAACATTGGCAAGTGTTTGATGACGAAAAGCAGGTGGAGAGATTCCTCCTTATGAGCGACGAGTTCGTTAATACAAACATTGACGAGGAATGTTGCTACGACGAAGATGGGAGCACAGATGCGTGCGGTAATGATGACCCTTTCCAAAACTAGATCACAGGAAGGGACATAATCCAACTAAAAAATAACATCATCCCAAATGGGTTAGTGCCACTAGAAAAGTTGTTCGATGAGAATGGCGTGGCTAAAAACCCCAAGATCGTTGCAAGCGCACAAGACGTGGAAGACTGCAACATCGGGACTGAGGAAAACCTGAAGATGGTCAAATTATCAAAGACACTCAGTCTAGAGGTCAAGAAAGACTACATCAAGCTCATGAAGGACTTCCCAGACGTTTTTGCATGGAACTACGATGATTTGAAAGTGTATGACACCAATGTAATACAACATATTATCCCTCTAAAAGAAGACCAAAAACCTTTCAAATAGAAGCTGAGATGGATAAATCCCCTATTGCTTCTGCTAATCGAAAAGGAGGTAAAGAATATTTTTTATGCCAAGATTATTGTCTCTTTGTGACTCTCTAAATGGGTAGCTAATTTGGTGCTCGTAAGAAATAAAATAAGCGACATAAGACTGTGTGTAGATTTCCGGAATCTAAACAAGGTGTCTCTCAAGGATCACTACCCTCTCCCCAAAATGGACTATATCCTACAAAATGTGGTGGGGTCTCAAAAGATGTCCATGCTGGATGGTTTCTCAGGTTATAACCAGATCATGGTTCACCCAGGCAACAAAGAAAAAACAGCTTTCACAACTCCATGGGGAACGTTCATGTTGCCAAGATACCTTTCGGTCTGATGAACGTCAGTGCCACTTTCCAGAGGGAAATGGACATAGCATTCGTCGAGGAAAAGGACAAGTTCATTGTAATCTATCTAAACGACATCATGGTATACTCTGCCTCCGACAAGCAACACCTCGAGCACCTGAAGAAAGTATTCTAGAAGTGTTGGAAGTTTGACATATTCCTAAATCCAAAGAAATCACATTTCGGGGTGGAAGAGGGGAAGTTGTTAGGACACATTATCTCCAAGGAAGGCATTAAGATAAACCCCAATAGGGTTAAAGGGATCCTGAATATCGACACCCCACACAGTAAAAAAGAAGTACAATCCTTCCTAGGAAAAGTGAACTTCTTGAGGAGATTCATCTTGAACCTAGCCGAAATCATAAAGCACATAACCTGCATGCTCAGTAAGGGAAACAAGATCAAGTGGAACCTAGAGCCCAAGAATTCTTTTGAAGATATCAAAGTGGCACTGACTAAAGCTCCTATGCTAGCCAGCCTGAACTTTACGAAAGATTTCATCCTATTTTCATTCACCTACGAACACACTATTATCGGCGTGTTGTTGCAGAAAGACGAGCAGGATTTCGAAAAACCCATAGCCTATTTCAGTCGGACACTGTGTGATTCTCTAATAAGGTATGAAATTATGGAGAAACATGTGTATGCCTTAGTGAAAGCTTTGAAAGAGTCCAGGACATACATATTGCACTCCCATGTCATCACTTATGTGCCCAGTAACTCAGTAAAGGATATCTTGACTCAACCTGACCCGGAAGGAAGGAGAGGAAAATGGATAGCGTCCATGTTTGAATACGATCTTGAGATCAGGCCTATGAAATTGATCAAGGGTCAGGGCCTTGCAAATTTAATGGCCCAGTCGAACTACGATGTTGTAGAAATGAATTTCATCGTTGATCTGTCAAAATGCCCTCAAGAAGAAAAAATTGCATAGGTGTCTCAGGAGTTCACTGATTCTCCATGGTATGCGGACATCATCTATGTGTTGGAGAATCTCCAGGCCCCTTCGAGCATAAGTAAGACTAGGGCCAGATTTCTCAAGATTAAATCGGTCAAGTTTTGTATCCTGGACAATTCACTTTACTCGAAGGACCCTGGGGGTATATTTTTGAGCTGCTCGCTGGAAAATGATGCGAAGCGGGCCATACAAGAATTTCACAAAGGTGATTGCAGAGGACACCACTACTGGAAAACCACTGCGCACAAAATCTTGAGGGCAGGTTACTATTGGCCTACAGTCTTCGCTGACGTGTACAAAGAGGTCTCCAACTGCGATGAATGCTCGATTTTCGACGGAAGAAGAAAGTTGCAGCCCCTACCACTAAAGTCGATCTCAGTCGAAGCACCTTTCATGCAGTGGGGTCTAGATTCCATATGGGAAATAAATATTTCATCCTTTGCACAGCACAAATGGATACTCGCGGCCACTGACTACTTCACGAAATGGATAGAAGCAATCCCCACGAGACAATCTACCGGTGCAATCATCATCTAGTTTCTGGAGACATACATTTTTTCAAGATTTGGATGCCCCGTCAAGATCATAACAAACAACACGGCTGCATTTAAGTCCAAGAGGATGGAAAAGTTTTGTCAGGATTAAAATATAACCCTAGGGCATTCCACGGCGTACTATCCGCAAGGCAACGGGTTAGCAGAATCCTCAAATAAGACCCTAACTAGAATCATCAAAAGACTCTTGCAAGATAATAAGAAAGCCTGGTATAAAAAGCTTATATATACGTTGTGGGCAGATCAGGTTACCACCAAGAAGTCCATCCCAACGTCGCCTTTTCAAATCGTTTACAGCGCATGACACAATCTTGCCTACTTCATTGGGGCCTCCCATCAGAAAACTGTTGCAAGAACAGGAGGCCGAGCCAAATGATGCACAAAGGAGAATAAACCAGTTAATCCATACACAACAGGTGAGGGAACATGTGTATAATCGGTCGTAGCTCCATCAGCAGAGGATGAAGAAATCTTTCGAAAATCATTCTAAGTAAGAATATTTTTAGGTAGGGGAGTTGGTGCTAATATGGGACACGAGAAATGAAGATAAGGGGAAGCACAGAAATTTCGACCACCTTTGGACAGGTCCATTCAGAATTAGCGCGCATTGCGGAAACAATGCTTATTTCCTGGAAGGATAAATGGATAATGCCTTGGTTGGGGGCCTGTAAATGGTAGGTTCCTCAAGAATTATCTAACGAAATAAAATCTGTTTAAGTCATATGTCATTGTAAATAGTTGTTTTATTTTTGCGTCGAGTCAGTAGGTCAGCAGAAAATTGAAGCCCGAAGTGAAGGCCCTAATTTTATGCTTAGTCTTTAGAAGCTGCGTCGATAGGTTTAGGTTGTGTTTTGTTTTTTGCATTACAATGCCAAAGAGTCGAAATAAGGCCCAATGGTCAGGCACCTGGTCTACTGTTCTTTGCTACCTCATGGGGAGGATAGCATCCCCGTTGGAGCCAGCTATTAGCGCCGCCATTTTTCTTTCCATTTAGAGTTGGTTTTAGTCGGGGTATGGCCCATGGAACCAAACATGTGAAGTCAGGTATGTAGCACCGTGGGGTCGAAGTCAGCAAGTGGCCAGTTGGCCCTTGGAAATGGGAAGGGATGTCAGAGTCGAAACATACGTAAGTGGTATGGGTATGTCTTTTCCAAAGAGTCAAGTCCTATTTAGAAATCAGTTCTATGTGCCCCAAGTCGAGTCAAGTATTTAATGGAAGTCACATTGACAAGTGCAACAACTATTATCAGTTCATCATGAAGGCCAAGGGAAGGAAAAATCACAGCGTTCGTATCATGCATGCCCTGCAAACCTTATCGCATGTGTTCTACACGCGAGGATGTGCCATGGAAAATATGCAATTCGATTCAAAACATCTCGTTGCCATGAATTCACTGTCCTCTGGCATGATCCCTCCTTCTGCCCAACTTGTTATAAATTTCAGATGCTCGGCACCCATTTCAGTCGTGAAACCAGGTCTGGACTCTGTTTGCAATTTCCCTTGCCATTTCAGGTTGATTAAAATTCTCTCCATGTGCATTTATCGGATACACCGCGTGTAGAATACATATTGGTCATGCCATGGCTATCCCCCAAAGCATAAGGAAAGGTGCACAGAGTAGCAGAATTGCTAGTTCCAAACCCCAAAATGATTGGGAGTCATTCTCACCTGCAACAGGCATTCCCAAGGATGTGAAAGGAGTTATTCCTTTACCCACAGAGACGATCAGACCAAACCGCATAGAACCTGAAGTGGAAATACTTGCGCAGAGAGGAAATACAGTAGAAGCCCCATCTCCCCAACAAAAAATACCTCAGAGAAGGGGCAGGCAAAGGAAGAACAAGGAAGTTGAGGAACCTGAGTTTCAGAAGAGTCGTGTGCCAGATCGGTGGCCGAAGAACTACTCTTGCGTGTCATCTAGCTGGAGCCCGTTGGAGGATCGAGCCGCGAAAGCAGGAGCAAAACAAAGGACATGGATACCATAGGAGCAAATAATCAAGAGCCATCTTAGCAATTAAAATAGGCAAAGTTGGCTATCGTTGAGATCTACTAGGAAAACATGGAGTTGAGGCGGCAATTAGCGACAAAGACTATGGAAGCAAGGTAGCGAAGGGAATGTGGTATGGCTAAAAAGACAGCTTAGAGAGGCGCAAGACACCATTGTACAGTTGTGCGAGGCACAGAGGCTATAAGAGGAAAGGCATTCAAAGAATTCTATGGAATGTGAAGCGGTCGATAAGGAATCCCATGCGGCTCTCGTTAGCGCACTGAAAAAACAAGTTTAGCTGGTGTTTGTCTCTGCATCTGTAAACATAAGACAAATCTTGGAATTTCTGAAGGACATGTTTCCCTAAAGAACTCTACCATTTTGATAACGGTCGTGACAATCAAACAACCACTTGCCATGCACATTTTTCCCAGCAAATGAGTGTGCGATAGAAATCAAAGCTGTTATAGAAGATAGCGAGTTCCTGGTCGACACCTGTCCACTCAGACATTCGATCGAAGGGAAATACCAACACATCTTTTCCTCATATCGAGACCTGATCGACGATCAGATACTCGTGAAAAATTTACGAACAGTCATGTGTAAACAGACATGATTATTGTCTATTTTTGGAAAATGTCGTACGAAGAGTCTCTAACGCATACCACTCAGTTTCCTAGTTTTTAGAGATAGCAGTTAGAAAAAAAGGGTATCCCAAGCAGTGCCCTCATTTATATATTCCATCTTTTTGATGTAATCCAGGTTGGTTGGCAAAACTGGTAGACGATAACTATTGTATGTAATTTGAGTTTTTGACCGAAATTTAATGCGAAAGTCCTACAACTTGATGAAAAGATTCTAATTGTAGCAGTCGGATGTATTGTGCCTCTTTCTTTGTGTATGTGTTCCTATCATATTTATTCATATATTTTTCTATCTATTTCAGAATGAATTTTTGAACCTGTGGATTCGCTGCGCAACGCCCCTTGTTCGCGCCACTTAGACAAAACGTTTTCTTCTAAAAGCTAACTCTGAATTCGCCCACAACGATGCTCCGAGTTACTTCCTGTGTTTTCTCCCCCGCCACACATTACGATTTTACACTGAAGATTGTTGCTCGCTTAGCCTTATCCTCTCAAGTCCATTCATCGAGTCATTTGTCTCTGTCATTTCCTCGAATCGACTCCATATCCCATCTCTTACTTTCTTGCGCTAATATAACCATAACCTATTATATCAAAGGTGTTGAACCTAGCCATTGATTTTAAATCCATATTCCGCGCGGAGATCGCGCCCCCCAAGAGAGCCCTCTCTAGATCCGAAAGGCTAGTTTTGGGTCTCAAAGTTGGTTGAAAAAGTTTCCTTCGTCATCTATTTATCAACCGAACATATTTACGGAGTGATAACACATGGTTTATAAGTATTGGGGGTTATAAAAAGGTGTATCTAGCTAAAAATAGGGATATTAGTAAAAATAAAGAGTTTTTTATTGGAAATATGCACTGAGAGGTGGGCTTAACAAAAGGATTTTGGGAGGTATTTATCAATATTTTGTGAAATTAGGATTATACTATCACATGAATGCACGTGCTATGTCAAAGGTTCGTTGAGTGAAGGCCCTATGGATAGTTCAAATTAAGCCATTTTTCATATTCTATTACAATGTTGACAATTGAGGAAGTGGTCATGAGTACTTTTCCACCTCTTGTTGTCATTTTGAGCATCAATAATTAAGGAAGTAGTAGCAAATACTAGGTTATCGTACCACCTTTTCTTATCAATATGAATACATAAAGAATTTAGGAAGCGCTACTTCATACTAAGCCACCTCTTGCCCATCAATTAAAATATAAAAAATTAAAAAAGACATACCCAATGTTGAACCATTTCTTGTTTATTAATTGTTGGAATGTTTGGGTTGAACCGAGTTCTACCTTAGTTATCCAACAAAACCCTAGAAACCATTGGCCCTTCTAGAGACCAGAAAGCAACGTTGCGCACATAGTGCACAGTGCAATCTCACCCGAGATGGCTTATGGATGACTGCAGGACCCAGATGTCTACAGTCATGGAAGGGATGGTGCTCATGGGGATGTTAGGCCTTGTTTCCACCTTTAATATACTTTAGTTTTACCATTCCAATATATCTTTATCCAGATCTATCATTTAACTAACCATTCACATTCATTCTTCAGAATATAACATGTCTAATATAGTGCACATTGTAAATAACCTTAATAAATCCATTCATATATCCATTCAAAAAGCAGAGCAACACATAAAGAACACATTACACACAATGACACAATATTTTACCATGGTTCACCCCCCCCCACCCCGGGCTACGTCCACAAATATTTGTCTTCTTTATTATTCATCTTCATCAAAATAGTGTGTTGCGCACATTACATCATAAGTATGGTAATGGTGAGGCTAACCAGTGTCACACAAGCTCCACAGCTTGTGACCTGACCCTCAGTTACACTTATCTGATTCAACATCATTAGATCTCCTTAGATCATACAGCCAAAACTGACTACTTCAAAACTCATAAATGTTCTCAAAAGATACTCCCAAACATGCTCAAAAATATTACCTCCTATCCTCATACAACCTATATTTATACTACAAAGGGTGGGTAAAAACCCTTGCATCAAGGACCCAACACCCTAACCCTAAGTGGATTATGATTTTCCTCATAATAACTTCCTTCACGTTGTTGGTCCTTGATCCAACCATTCCTTACTTTGACTCTTCTTCTTCTCGCTTTGCTTTTCCTTGTTATCCAGCGCACTACTCTCTCTGCCTTCTAGTGCAATAATTTTCCTTCTTTCCTAGAGCACATTGCTTCTTTGGTCCATTCCTTAGCTGCCTACCTCATTTGTTGCGCTCTTCCTTATTCCTCGAACTTTTTTCCCAAAATATCTTGCTCCAATAGGCCCCCAACACTTACCTATGGCTCGTCCTGAGCCACTCAGATAGTGTTTTCCTCCTGCACTGACTTTTTCAACACCTCAAATTTGTGTGTCATCTCTTCTACTTGTGCTTTTGCATGCACATTTTTCTCTACAATATTTTATACCAATAGCATCGTGATGTGATTTTTCAACACTTCTACATTCTCCAAGTGTAGCTTCTCTATCATGCCATTTGTTGCTTCCAACTCTGTGATCATTGTCTCGACTCCTTCCTGCAATAGCTCCAGTTGAGCCTGCCTCAACTACTTCTCTGTTTTCACATTCTTCAATTTTTCTTGTAGATTCTTTAACTCCTGCATAATCCCATCCCCTCCTATATGTTCATTACCTTTTCTTTTGATTTAAATCTTGTGCGACTATATTGACTCCTTCCTCCTTTTGTTCCAACGCCTGCAATTTTTCATCCTCCTATAGGCTTGTCCATAGTTGTGTGCTTCTATCATATAACTCTATAACTTCTTTGATATTTTGTGCCATGTTATCCATATGTCCGGCCACCTTCTGCTCTCTTTGTTATCTAACTTCTTTTGGTGTGCTTGGTTTCAAGAGTACCATCAAGTCCGTGATATGGCTCTTATAATTCTCCATGGCTTGTGCAATTCTTCCAATATTCTCTTATATCTATAGATATTCCCCTTCTTGCGTGTTGTCTAGAATTGACTTGAAGACTTCTTCTATGCATTGTTATATCTGGAAAATCCACTATTGTACCTCGTCCTTCTCAATCTATACTTCATTGAGGGTTATCTTCAGTGTATCCCTTAAGTCCTTAGCTACTTGTAACTTTGTCACATTTACGTGTTCTCTTGATTGGATCTCTTGTGCGATGCTTACTTGAAGTTTATATAAGTCTTTGGTTGGTACCTTGGCCAGCGCCAAGTCCAAGTGATAAATGTATTTCATGGTCTTCTGTGTCATCTCCTTATCTATATATAGCATATCCTGAGTGATCACAAACTTTTCAATACCCGACAATATAATATGGATTGTCTCCTAAGCTAGGAATATCTTTTCCTGAACAGTTTGTTTTGGTTGTGCCTCTTCCTTCTATTGTGTTGCATCGAATTAAATTTGTACCAAAGTTCCCTTAACCTTTGTTAGTATCCTAATTATTTCTTTTTCCTGTTTCTCAACATCGTCCCATGACTCTCCGACATGGTCTTTCACCTTCTCATCCACTAGTTCAGCATCATCCTCTATCAATGTCAGCTCTAGGACACTTTAATGCACCTTCATCTTCTTTCTCTGTCCTTTTTCCTATAGCACCGTCCTCTTTATTGGTAAGGATTTTGTCTACACTGAATTTGTAGGTACTTATATGTCTGGGATATTTCCTCCTACTACTAGTTCCTCCTGCATAGGAACAGTTGTTTCCTTCTGTGCACTTCCATTAATATCCTTTTGTTGTGCTCTGTCATTAGTCACTTTGAAACGATCCTTCTCCTGCACTGTTGGCTTCTAAGTAGACTTTTGTCTAGGTTTTCTCACTGGCATACTCCCTCTTGTATCCTTTGTGCACTCATCAACCTTCCTTGTGTTTGTTTTCGAACTGTTGGATTTCTACGACATGCCAACTTCTACTGGTTATTTTCCTTTTTGTCCTTTCTTCGAGGTCACTAGTACCTTCCACTCATCTGGCCAATCTTTTATAGCCCATTGAACTTCCTCTCCGGTGACACAGTACCTCATCTGCAGCCAATTCTTCTTTGGGTCCATTTTTTCCTGAATCCATACATTGTGCCTTGATACCTAAAAATTTGCTATATCCTTGTGTTCCTAGACCACTTTTGGTGGTATCCTCCATATATCAACCACCTTTTCCCGTATTTCCTCCAAATACATCGCAAATATACTAGAGTTGGCCTTCCTTTCTTTTGCAACTGAGGTGTGCCATAATGTTGCATATTGTGTTGCGTGACACTTTCCTATCCTTTGACAAAATGCATTGTATTTTGGGTGTCTCCATCCTACCAATGTTATCAGTATGATTAACCACGAATAATGGAATTTTGTGCCTAAGTCTTGTGCATCTTTGCAATCATCCAAAAATAATTTCAATAAGTATGGACTCTAGCTAAGTAAAGTCCCCTTCGAACACTATGTAGTTGTTGTTATCACCCCTTTTTGTGCCTCTTCCTTGCGACACTTCCTTAATAATTTGCATTCCATTAGCTTGGTTGCTAGTCTTATCACAGGTTCATTGATCTTGTTGATTGTAATTCCCCGGGACGCTCTCATTGTTCCATATGTCTTCTTCATCTCCTCTGCTAGGGTCTTCTCCTTAGTTTTATCATCCATATATTGTTCAAGATTCTCACCATCTGTGGGCAGACCTATTATTGTTGCAATCATATCAACATTGATTGATATTGGCCTATCCAGCCATATAATTCCCCCATGTACTAATGTTATCAGTTGTTTGACGCAATTATTCACATCCTTGTCACGACCAAAATGAGGGATTTCCAGTAGGTTCAATATTCCTGTTATCCATTCCTTTGGTTCTAATATTGGGGCTTCAACCGAACTTATCCCTTTGCTTTCCATGTATACATGAGGATCAAATTCAAGGAATTTATCTCTGTCTCCTACATCATGGTCTGCATACCTTGGTTTTCTAAACATCCTAAAATGTTAGGAAGGATTGTCACTTCTTCTGGTATGCGCAGTAGTGCTATTGTGACTTCTACTTGTTTGTGCAGGGACCTCTACACAAGTTGTTTTCCCTTGCTCTTTTTTATCGCGGTGGATGGGCCTGCTTCCTAGTGCACATCCTCTTCTTCCTCTGTGTCGAAATATGTTTCAACTGTAACATCTTCTAATTGCACATGTTCTTTTGTTTGTGGCGCTTTCTCTGTGACATGTTGCTCTGCTTCGACATGTGCCTTAGGCTCGTCTGATTTTGTTCTTTCATCATCTTCTTCGTTCATCTATTGCAGTGCTCCCAAATCCAGTTGTTGTTTAGGGTTTTGTTCTTCAATAGGTTTTTGTCCTTCAGCCCTTAGATCCACATCCATCTACTCTGCGACTAGATCATGTTCTTCAACAAGTGTTGGGATCACTAGTTATTCAATGTGTGATGGGATTGCATCCACATTGACAATTCCTTCTGGTTGAATAAGTTTTTCTACCTCTATGGTTACTTGCTCTATGGACTTCGCAACACTTCATGTGTTTTTTGTGACTCTACTGGGATCTCTGACCTTTGGTGGTGCCATTCTGCTAGATCTCGAAGAAATTTCCCTAAATCCTCGCTTAACCTCCTCGGAGTTACTTACTTGTGCTCGACTTTCTCTCCTTCGCTCTCATCTGCTCTAAGTCACAATGAGGCTTACCTGGAAATTTTCCTGCTTTTATAAGGCCTGTCATAAATGCTTTGTCATATCCCACTTTTATGTTTACCACCTTTTTATTTTTCCGATCACCCTTTGTCCCGTCGTGTTGTGTTCTCATTCTGTCAATTTTGTCCTACAGGTAGTGTTTTGAATTTGGTCACACCAATTTACTGTCTGTTGCATGTTGTATCCTTTAACTGTCTCTCTACCACATAATCATCTACCTACTTCATTTTATATTTTTCTCATTTTTCTACTTTTTTTTCTTCCTTTTTCTTCTCTTAACTTCAACTATATACAATATGTATAAGTCTACTTTTTGCGCTAAAATTACTGAGGGTTAGTAATTCGATTGTCCCTATACAGTTTCAGTCGACTACCATTCACCAGACCTTGAATCTTCTTGCTTGTTAGATCTTGTAGTTGCACAACACCTCCATCTGTGAAAGACCCTATCTCATATGGTCCTAGCCAATGCATCCTGAACTTCCCTGGGTGTTGCAAGTACTTATTGTCATAGAAGAGAACCATGTGTCCTTCCTTAAGGTTCTTCTTCTTACTATGTCTTTCATGTCAAGATTTGTCCTTTGCTTTCTGTACTTCCTTATGGAAATTAGCTATGACCCTATCTTCTTCCAGTTCCATGAGTTGAGCTAACCGTTTCTGCACTGGCCTCTTTTTGGCATGTTTGTAGTCATTGTAATGCGCAGACTTGGTATCAAGTATTCCAAGGGAACCACTGCTTCTTGTCCATACACAAATCTGAAAGGTGTCTGCCCTGTAAGCTTTTTGCATGTAGTTCTATAATCCCATAATATTGTTGTAATCTTCAAATCCCAATCATCCATGTTCACATTACAAATATTGGTTAAGGCATTCTCCAATATCTTATTAAATGCTTCTACTGTTCCATTAGCTTGAGGATGGTATGGAGTGCTCTTTTGATGATATATCTCAAACTCTTTTGTCATTGCTTGGATTGTACTATTGATGAAGTGACTCCCCTTATAACTCATCAAAACTCTTGGGCATCCAAATCTTGTGACTACTTGTTCAAACAGAAAGCGCGTTGCAGTCTCTATGATGCAATATTTTGCTATTGTTGCTTAAGCCCATCTAGTTAAGTATTACGTCGATGTAATAATATATCTTTCCCTCGATCTTCTAGCTGGGGGGTTAATTGGTCCTACAAAATCTATTGTCCACTTGTCAAACACCTTCAAAGTTACCTGAGGTCTTAATGGCATATCACCCCTCTTGGATGGCTTTCCAACCCTCTAACATACATCACAATTTTGGCAGTACTCCTTTACCTCCTTGTGAACTGTTGGCCACCAAAGTCCTGCACACAATAACTTCTGCACAGTATCCTTCCCGACATAATGTTCTCTAGCTATTCCTTCATGTGCTTCAGCCAAAATGATAGGACATTCATGCTCCATAACACATCTCCTCACAATGTTGTTTGCACTTAGTTTGTACAAGTGACTTGCAATTAGTTGGTAGTTTACAACTCTAACCACCAAATTTTTCTTCTACGTAGTATTAAATTCCTTTGGGGAAAATCATGTACTGAAAAATTCAATAATGTCAACAAAATATCCATCATCAATCTATACTTAAAAGAGTTGTGCATCAGGAAAATTATCCTCCAAACTACTTTGTTCCTCTACATTGGTTATCCTTAACAGTTGATCTGGCCCTGCATTCAATCTTCCAAGCTTCACCACAACTTCAAAGTCAAATTCATGAAACAACAGTAACCATATGCATATTCTTTCCCCCAACATTGGCTTATTAACCAAATATCTAAGAGAAAAGTGATTTGTAAACATATTAAAGTGTTTTTCTAACAAATAATGTTTCAATTTATGCAGTGCATATACCCTAACTAATCCTTCTCTTTCTGTTGTATTTTAATTGTGCTTTGAATTTGACAGCTTCCTACTTGCAAATGTTATAGGGTGATCTATATCACCTTCTCCTGGTTGTGTCAATATTTCTCCAAGTGTTATTAAGGATGCATATACATGTACATGAAACTCTTTTGACCAATCTAGAAATACTAACATCGACGTTGTCACTCTTTTCTCCTTCAAGATATCAAAACTTTGTTGGCATTCATCATTTTATTGAAATTTGATATCCTTCTTCGACAATTTATCCATTGGCACAGTAATTTGTGCATATCCCCTTATGAATTTCCTATAATAGCATGTATGACCAAGTGTACTTTTTAACTGGTGCACTGACTTAGGTGGTGGTAAATTAACTATGAGAACAATTTTGGCAGGATCAACCAGCAGACCCTGTTTACACACCACATGCTCTAACAAAATATTGAATGGTGCACTGAAAATACATTTCTTAATGTTCATTGAGATCCGATATTGTGTACACTTATCTAACATCAATATTAATACTTCATCATGATCCTCCAATAAACTAAACAATGTCCAATCATCCAAATAAACTTCCAAAAAATTATGTATGAAATCCTTAAAGGCAGCTACTACTACTCTTGAAAAAATTATAGGTGCATTCTTCAGTCCAAAAGGCATCATTGTATACTAAAATGATCCCCATTCTGTATCAAATGTTGTCTTATGTCGATCTTCTGGTGCTATCCTGATTTGGTGATACCCTTAAAACACATTAGTAAATGAATAGGCTTCTTACCCTCCTACATTCTCCAATACTTCATTTGTAAATGGGGTAGGGAAGAGATCATGCAAGAAATCATCATTCAACTTCCTTAAGTCTACACAGATCCTTATTCCCCCTTTCTTCTTTTCATGTACTACCATAGGTCTTATTCATTCTGATTCTTCAACGGGTTCTATGAAACCAGCGTCTAACATCTTGTCAATCTTTGCCTTCACTTTATGCTTATACATTGGATTCAATATGTAGGGTCTCTTTCTTATTAGTCTAGCATCTGGTTTCAAAGGGATCTTCATCTCTCCAAGTTCTCCTGCTATCCCTTTCATCTCTGAAAATGTTGCTGGAAACAAGCCACTAAACTCACGCGGTAACTCTGTTATTCTCTCCACTGTCTGGTTGTCCCAATAATCATCAATACTTGCAATCTTTGGATTTTCTATTGTTCCAATATTTACCTTATTTATCTTCAAGGTGAAACATACTCTTATGATTCTAACTGTGGTCCTTCTACTTCTCTTTCCCCTTCAACTTATGTAATCTAAATATTGCGCAAGTTTTCTTCTGCTGGATCATCTTCTGCTACATGATAACATTGTACTAACTCTATGATTATCTATCTATTGTGATTATGACATGTTGTGACTATTTCAAATTCAAGGTCTTCAAAGATCATGTCTCTTATCACCTTCAGTGTTGTATCTAGCTCTGGGATTTCATGTTCAAATGAAAAAGTAATAAGAAAATTCCAATGCATTTCTTCCCAATTGGAAGTTCCACTGTGCAGTTCTAATTTAGTATACCAGTTCCTTGGAATTCCTTCTAATGTGTGAATAAAATGATGTGGCCATTTCTATGGTGGTACTAATCTCCATTGAACCAAACACCTATCTATGTGTTCTTTGGGTTGTCCAATCCCATCATACTTCTCCAAATATATGTTTTCATGCTCTGTGCTAAATCTAATGCGCAGTAACCTCTTGCATTGATACCATTTATTAATATTTTCTTTATGCGCACCCCACCAACATGCAAGCATTGCTTTTAATTCCATATCTAAGACAAATAATATTTTATTTTCAATAACATCTAACTCAAAATTTGCTAGAAATTCTTTTAAATTATTATGACCATAAACAGTAGGAGGTTCTTACCTCTGAACCAATCCACCTTAGTGTGTCTGTCATTCTTCTGCATATTCTGGTAGACAGTTCATGTAAACGCTATTGCCAATTCTCCAAACATGTGTCGGAATCTGATGCACAAGAACTAATTCTCCTCCAACTCAACATTCCATCTGCAGTAGGGTTAATGTAGTTTTCTTCGAACATAGTAGTTCTGTAAAGTTGGTTTATGTCTTCTGTAATGAAATTATCTATCGCAGGTTCAACATACCTTCCTCCTTCTGAAGGATCCAAGGGTGATATAAATTTGTACTCTCCTAATTCAAAGATCATCTTCCTGGTCTTCAAATTCATGATATTCTGATTATCAAATGCCCAATCTAACCCCAACAATGTTGGATAGGGTGTTGTGTTATCCACTATGTCGATGAATTCAAAGTCTTCCATGGTGCACACACCATCTAGATCTACTAGTATCCCCTTCAATATACCAATAGGCACCACTCTATGTTGATTTTATAGCTTCAACTGAATAGGTGAATACCCCAATGTAGGTTCCCCGATAGCTTCCCATGTCTTTTTAGGAAGAACATTTACTTCAGACCCTAATTCTAATGTAATATCCCCATATTGAAATCTCCAATGTTTACATTCAACCTGGACTCCCTACTTGTTCTTCTCTTCTTTCACACCTGATTAACTGTCTTATGTTCTAATTTCATCTCTTCTCTAGAATTGCACTTTTATAATAAATTGGGTAATACTTGTAAAGATTTTTTATCATTCAGCAACTTCACACAAGACCCCAAAAAGTTTCTTAAGTTACTTACTTTCTCTGAAGGCTACTCTTTGTTGGTCTGATCAAATAAGGGAGGCATGTCATACACTGGTATATCATCTCCTGGCTTTGTTCCTGAAGTAGATGTAATATTTTCCTTTAAAATATCCTATCTAACCTCTTTGAAGGTCTCCTTTTATTTGCGCACATCAAACTTTTGTTCAGGTGTTGCATTTTTTCTGACCCACTAGTACCGATTTTGATTCTACTTTGTTGCATCTGCTCATGTCTTGGCTCCACTTGTAGTAACTATATCGATTTTTCCCATCATCTTCTCTAGTTTCCACACCAATCCATTGAACATTATTATTGTTATGATTCCTCTTCTCTTGTATCTTTACCAAAAGTGTCGGACAATCTTTTGTATCATGGTATATTGCACGACAAAACATACATGTTGCAGGTGGTTGTGGACAATCTCTTGAATAGTGTCCAAGTTTCTGACAGTTGTGACAAAATATTGGTCCTCTATCTCCTCCAAATCCTCTTCCTCCACAACCTCCTCTTCTGAAGCCTCCTTTGTTTCCTTGATTGTCTCTGCGCAGTGTATTGTACTGTGGTGCCTGATTGTATTGTGGTTGTGCATTGTTATACTGTGATGGCACTGCAAACTTCTACGCGTTATTATATTGTTTTTGTGCTCCAAACTGTTGTGTGTTATTATATTGTTGTTGTGTAGGCTGTCCTGCCATGTGTTCAGCCTGCACCCTATAAGTATTTGATGTCCTCTCCTTCATTATTTCCAAAGTTATGCAATCCTTGTCTTCATGTCCTACTGAATTACAAAAATTACAAAATGTACTCTTCGGTACTGTCGGATACCTCTGCATCATGGGACAATGATAAATATCATGTCCATGTGTTATGCATATCTCACACCATGGTTCTCCTATAGATAATGGATTTGGCATTCCTACTCCCAAATACTACGCAAACGTTGGACATTCATTCTTATGATGCCCTTTTGTTCTTCATGATGTACAACAAACATATTCCCTCTTTTCCTTTCCCTTATTTTGATTCAACTGAAATGTTAAGTTCTTCAGATCTGTTCTCAACTCTTCCACAGTTGGATATGTATCCTTATATTGATTATCCTCCAATTGTAAGGCTGCTTGTAAAGCCTAAGCTTGACTTTGGAACTTCTGTTGTCTCAAAGGATACTTCAAGTATGGCAATAATGAATTAACAAATAAATGTCTATGTTTCATATCAGTAATAGGGTACTTCAACTTACCTTTTAGTCTCTTTAACTTTCGATCAACTTCCCAAACTCACTCACCTGGCCTTTGTTTGATCTCTATCATCTCGTTCATAAACTAATCCTTTGAGCTTGGTTTCTGAAATTCATTGATTAACGCCTTCTTCACATCTGTGAAAGTTGTAGGTAATCCTTGTGGACTATTTGCTACAAGGCCCATATACCAATATAGTGTGCAGTCCCTAAATGTAATTTCCAACTACACAAATTTTGTATCTTCATATGTAATCTGCTTAGCTGTCCAAATCTTCTCACAGATAAACAAATGCTTCTTTGGGTCGTCCAACCCTTCTCCACGAAACTATGGTAGCCTAATAGTTGGATATTATCTTGCCATTGTGAAGTTTGATGTACTAACACCTTTGCGTGGTGTAGATACATGACTACTACTGGTTGAACTTATACTTCTACTTGAATTTCCACTAGACCCTCATCTTGTAAAATCATTCTACCACTAATCATGTGTTGGTTAACCAGTTCTTTGTCTTTAGATGTCTTAGTCACACATGGGGTTGTGGGTTCCACACTAATTCGAATCTAGAATGGAGAGCTTTCCTCTGCGCCAGACCCTTTACCTCTGGTTTTCCTATCATATGTAGCACACAGAATTTCCTCAATATGTCTCGTCGCAAGAAGATCCTCTACCTATTCCTCATCACAATCCAAGCCCTCTCGCTCGGCTAATGCCCTCTTCTTACCATTGATCTTATATCGATAGGGTTGTCCACTACACGTTACTCCCACTCTGCTCAATATCTCCTTGGTTTGTTCCTCATCCATCATAATGGGGTCCATTGCTTCCTTCTTCTGGCCTCTCTCTAGATCCCTCTCCATATATCATACCTTCCTTAGTGCTTCCCCCAGTTCCTCCATGCGCACAGAGTGATTTAGTTGTATGACTCCATTTTCATAACTCCTTTATCATACAATATAATCTTAATCAATGTGTAAAGAGACTTAATGTACCTCCCTCTTGGTCCCTTCAAGAACTCTTGCTCTGCAGCAGTATATGACTTTGTTATATTGACTACAAATTCAGTAATAAACCCTGTAATAATATTGTCTAACCAAAAATCCACTTCACGTGTGAATTTGTTATTAACCCTTTCCCACCATGCAATACTCTCAGTAGTACACTCTACTGGCCTTATCTGATTAGTGGGATGAGTATCCTTCAACCTCAATATCCACTCTTGCAACAACTCTGGAAAATAACATAAAAATGCTTCATGCAAATCAGTAAACACATACCTTTGTAAATGTTGGCGCAGTTTATGCCTGGAACTTCTATTATCTTTCTACGCAAATTGGTGTTGCATTGTCTCCAACCATATTTCAATCTCCTGCTTAGTAGGGTTCCATGGCTTGAACATCCCTTAATTCTGCACTTTCTTTATTGTCCTTCTCAACAAATCCCTTCCACTCTGATCTTCTAAGTTCCAACTGGCAACAGAACCATTTGTTGGAATTTTTGGGTTGACCCAGGTTCTACCTTTAGGTTTCCAACAAAACCCTACAAATCATCGTCCCTTCTGGAGACCAGAAGGCAATGCTGTGCATAGAGTGCATAGCGTAGTCTCACCCGAGATGGCTTATGGGTGACCACAGGACCCAAATGTCTGCAGTCATGGAAGGGATGGTGCTCATGGGGATGTTAGGCCTTGTTTCCACCTTTAATATCTTCAGGTTTACCATTCCAATATATTTTTATCTAGATCTATCATTTGGCTAACCATTCACATTCATTCTTAAGAAGATAAGATGTCTAATCTAGTGCGCACAGTAAATTAACCATAATAGATTCATTCATATATCCATTCATAAATAAGAGAAACACATAAAGAATACTTTCCACACAATGACACAATATTTTACTGTGGTTCACCCCCCCTGAGCTACATCCACAAAGATCTATCTTCTTTATTATTCATCTTCATCAAAACAGTGTGTTGTGTGCATTACATAATAAGTATGGTAATGGTGAGGTTGACCAGTGTCACACCAAGCTCCACATCTTGTGACCTAACCCTCAATTACATTTCATCTGATTCAACATCACTAGATCTCCTCAGATCATACAACCAAAACTGACTACTTCAAAACTCATAAATGTTCTCAAAATATACTCCCAAACATGCTAAAAAAGATTACCTCCTATCCTCATACAACATATATTTATACTACAAAGGGTGGGTAAAAACCCTTACATAAAGGACCCAAAACCCTAACCCTAAGTGGATTAGGCTTTTCCACGTAATAACTACCTTTGTGCGGTTGGTCCTCCATCCAATTGTTCCTTGCTTTGACTCTTCTTTTCCTCACACTGTTTTTCCTTATTATCTGGTGTGTTGCTCTCTCTACCTTCTGGTGTGCTACTTTTCCTCCTTTCGTAGTGTGTGTTGCTTCTTTGGTCCATTCCTTAGTTGCATGCCTCGTTTGTTGCGCTCTTCCTTATTCCTCGAACTTTGCTCCCAAAATAGGCTGCTCCAACATCAATTTGAATATGAAGAATGGAAGAAGTGTTATGCAATACCATAATAGGCTAATGAAAGAAGCTACACTCAAGACTAGGTTATCTACTAGTCATTTAGTTTGTAGAGCAATTACCCAAGTCTCCATTATTTCACTTTTTCAAGATCACAAAACAACCAATCCTTATTACTTTTGAGAGAGAGAGAGAGAGAGAGAGATGTGAACATCTATGTAATTAGAATTCCATGAATGTTAACTCCATAACTTGATTATTCAATGATTTCTTTACAATCATAATTGTTACATATTATACAAAGGAAGAAGCATCTAATGATTAAGAGAGGTGGTTTATAACAATTGGCCTTGTACATACTGAGCAAGATTATCATCCCCCTATTCCTTGTAATCATGTTAGGTGGAGTGCACTTAGACTTGGTCACATTCGATCACCTAATTGGTTTGGCATCCTATACCTTTGAATTATGGCATGTCGTCAATGTGGAAAGATGAATTATTGCTAAGATGGAATGTAGTACAATCCATTGACATTTATACTTAGTTGGCACCAAGTGGATCAATTATTCATATTGGATTGTTATTATGTTGGAGACTAACCAACAATGGTTGGGCATGATGGACCAGGCGCAATGAGGAATAAGTGTTATTCATGAGTCTATTGTGATGAGCGTTGAAGTTTGGTCGCGTTGTTTTCATATAGTGCCAAATGTTGAAAAAGAGATAGTGTGTACTTTAAGTCCTCTAATGCATAGATCATTGGATTTAAGAACTAACATGTCTAGGTAACCTTGTGGTATATTCTAATGGTTACAATGCTCCTTGAGAAGAGGGGAACAAACTCATAAAACTATTATCATTAGTGCATGTGATTGGAGTATTCAGTGAACTTTTGACCACTCTACTAGTTGAGATGCACTGAAAGAAAGATGTAATTAATCTAGTAGATATTGATGTAGAGGAGTCTTTCAAAGCCTGTGATTTGAGGGAAAACGCCTTTTGAAGACAAAAATTCAACACCTCTTCTGAAAGATGTGGTTTGAAGGTAATTTCTTCTTGAAGATGGAGAACTAAAAACCACTATCTTTGTAGAATTAAAGAAGTGATAGTTCATATCAAATCACCTTTTACATGCCAATCTAAACATTGAGAATGGAGGAAGCAATAGCCAAAACCGAGTCACATTTTCCATGTTAACTTGAACACTAAGAATTGAGGAAAATATAGCTCATGACAAACCACCTCTTGCTCATTAATCTCACCATTGAGAATTGAGGAAGTGGTGATGAATATTAGAATGTAGGACCTCCTCTTGTTCGTTAATTTGAATGCATAGAGAATTGAGGAAGAACTATCCATTACTGGGTCACCTTTTATCCATCAGTTTGAACATCAAGAATTGAGGAAGCAATAGTTGGAACCAATCCCCATCTTTTGTGAGCATAAGATTAGGGGCACTCAAATGCCCCTCTTTCTAACAAAAAAAATGATGTGAATTTGACAAAAATTTCAGCTTTGATCATAGTTTCAAAAATGGAACATTTTAAGCCTCGAGGGATAGCTCAATTAGTCTAGAGCCAGATGTGAGTTTCCATGTTGTTTATTGGTCATAGGTTCTATTGACTAAAATTTGGTCATCTATATTTTCCCGATCTTGGATTCATAAAAAAACGATATCAAAAGAAGAATTTTTTTTAACGATAATGAGTTCATTGTGTATCCCTCAATATCATCTTCGTCGTGCATTTTTCGGATTCAAAATCCGAGTTCGCGTGCTCAATATATCCAAGTTTGAGTTTAAGCAGAAAAGAGCGCTTCTCCCATGTGAAATAAAGCTAATTTCTTTAAAACACATCTAAATATTGTGGGCCCAAGACCCATAAAATATTCTTACATCATTGCGAGTTCACCTCTTTTACCAACCCACACATATTCCCCCTATTTATCATCTTTCCACACTTCCCCTCTTCCCACACTTAGTTTTATTTTATATCACTCACAACACCGCAGGTTCATGTCTTTAGCGGACAAATCTCTTCACTCCCCTCATCTTTCCATCCCCGTGAACCTGCCATACTCCACTCCACTCATACTTCCTTATCCCCCTTTCGCTCAACACTTAGACTATTTCATTATCTCTTTGTCGGACTTGTGGACTCACATACCTCACCCCTGCGAACCCGCTAACCCACTTACCTACCCCATAATTCCATACTTAGTTCAACTTCAAGTTTATATCGGACTCGCAGACTCACATTTTTTTCGAACTCACGGAATCACATCCCTCATGCACCTCACCCTTGCAACCTACAAACTACCCCCCTCACTTCCACCGCCTACATTTTCCCCTCTCCCTCACTTACCCTCTCACCTAACATCTCATCTACCTTCCCATACTTAACCATTTTTCCGAAATTTTCACCTTTAAACCATGAACCAATAAGAAAATTCCACATGGAAGCATGGAATTGAGACACATGGAAACTTGTGAAGAAATGACAAGTGGCAACATATGAATGGTGCCATATGGCAGTTAATGGATGGTGACACATGGCACTTAATTATTGGAGACATGTGGTATCCAATTAGCTTATGATACGTGGCAATTGATGGTGAATATAAAGTGATGACACATCGATACACATGGACTTCTGACTCATCATGTGTATTGGGCATGTCACTAGACGTCGACTGGGTGTGAATGGAGTAGAATTTTGGTCAAAATATTATTATTTAATCAATTTTCGAAGGGGAGGTCGAATCCCTTAAGCTCCACAATCTTCTTCTCATGTTTCTAACTAAGTGCATAATACACTTAGCATTATATACCATGAATATTTGTGATATACCAATGAATGTGGGATAACGTTTATGAAGAAAAAGTCAAAATTTCCAAAGAGGGAAAAAACGAATTTGAAATCAAGGGCTGAGATTGCCCTAAGACATTAGATCAATGGTGGCTGAGTCACGATCTTGCAAAGGCCATAACTTCAGCTCTGGGAGACGAAATCAGACAAATTTTATACCATTGGAAATTTATTTCAATGAAGAAGATGATGGTATAGGTTTTAAAGGTTGAAAGTGGTCACATTTTTCGCAAAAATTGAAATACCAGTCAGCTTCATCTTTAATGGGTTTGCGTGACAACTCAACTTCACGAGCTCATATCTTGAGATCCCCGAATCAGATTTGGGAAAACATTATATCGTTGAAAATATAAGACGATGAATATCACATATGAAGTGATTTTCATGGTTGAAAAGTAGATTATCACTTCCATAAAATTAAAACACAATCCCCTTCTTTTTTAATTAAATTTTGAAAATAAAAGTTATTTAAAAACTTTTATTAAAAAAGGAAAATGACCCATTTCAAATACTTGGATGTTAATGATGTAAGTTCATTAGTAAGCAATTAAATGAGGTATTAATTAAATAATATGTTTCAAGAAGAAAAGTGTAAAGGAAATTCAAGAAGAGGAAAACCCTAACTACTCAAGTAGTTAGAACATTGATTTTTAAAGAGAAGAAGTGCTTCATCAAGGGTTTCACAATCAAAATTATCAAAGGGGCAGGGCAAAAGATTAGAGAAAGAATAAGGTACATCCATAAAAATACATCCAAGCTTCTTATCAACAAAGAAAGATCTCTATCTTCTCCACTCTTTCTCTTCTTCTACACCATTTCTCATAGCTTTATGCTTGAATCTCTGAATTGGGCACAAGGCTAAGTTCTTGAGTGTTCTTGTATTCTTATAAAGACTTTTCTTATATGATCATGGAGTATTTACAGCCATATACATGACTATCAAATCTTTTGTAATGAGGAACATCTTTCATGAATAAACTCCACAAAGAGTTGGTTCGGGGTTGATTTCAATTGTATCTTGTAACTTTGAGTCTTAAGTATGAGGTATTTGAGATTGACCTATCGAATTCTCTTTTTGGTCTTGATATTAATACCCTTTTAAAATTCTTTGATATGATCAAGTTATTCTCTCCTATTTCTCGTGAAGATGTGGATGCATTTATATATGATTAAGAAGATTGTGTATGTGATGCTGGTCACGAAGAAGTTTTGATGTTGAAGCCCTCCTTCAATATTTTCTTATTGTAAAGAGATTTCTTGCTACACATAAAGATTATATCAAGTTTTTGGAGAACTATATCTTTTCATAAATTCAACTAATAAAGACCTAGGGTTTATTTCCTTAGCATTCTTCTAATTCAAGATATTCAAAATACATCTTTAGCCAAAGAGGATTACCACCTCTTTAAAAACACAAGGGGATTCATAGCCTTGTGAGGTTGTCATTTCGGTCTTGAAGGATTCAAGTGTCAAAAAATTTATGACCATACTGGGGAGACATTTGTTTTCAAGATATTTGAGACCCTGCTTCAGATTAGATTGAAGAACCAGAATCTCCATGGTTCAAGGTTTCGAAAAGAAAATTCAAAAAGATTGTTGCTTGTTCTATATTCAAAGGATTTATAAAAGGATTATTGAAAAATGTTGCACCTTTTTTATAACTTCAAAAAGACCCAAGAAGCATCGAAGATTCAAGAAAATGAACTTCCTAACAATTCCATTGGAAAGACTAAAAAATCTCAAAAGGATGTATATTGTGATTCCTATGAAGAATTTCATTCATGTCATGATATTCCTTCAAATTCTTCATCAAGCCCATCAATGGTTTCAAGAGATTCAACAAAGCAAAGAATTGTTCAAAGAAGGAGACGATTTCATAAAACTCCATTAAATCTACCAGAAATAGATTTTCAAGTGCCTAATATTTCTATTGAAAATTTTTCTACATTCTTTGGGGATACTTCAGAAGATGCAGAGCAACACTTGTTTAATTTCAAAAGTATATGTCATGATTTCAACCTCACCGAGGACAATGTTACATGTAGATTATTTTTACGAACTCTACGAGGAGATGCTCTTGAATGGTATAGTTCATTATTGCCTAACTCAATTACCAGTTGGGATGTGTTAGAAAATTTGTTTGCATAAAATTTCATCCCAAGAGTGCATTCATATGTTTTTGTTGATGCTTTCAATGTTGTTGCCCACCCACCCTCACCCATATGGACACAAGCTAATGAAGTGATTAATTTTGAAGAAGAATCTAATCAAATATTAGATGATTCTTGTAAGTCAGGTCATATTGTTGAAGATGAAGATGGAAATTCCAATTTACAAGAAGAAAATTTTATCCTCTCATATACTCCATATGAAGATATTTCAGGCAACAAATTTGAGAATGAAATCAAGGAACCTCCACCAAATACAAAAAAATATTTCAATATTGCAATAGATGATGAAAAGCCTCAAGAGACTTGGAAGCAAGAACAATTGGTGGAAGAAATGAATCTTGAGAAAAATTATGAACAAGATGGCCATTACATGAAGGAAAATTCTTTTCAAGATATTATTGATGAATCAAGAACCTTGGAAGTGATTGGAGATAAGGAGAATGATGAATATATTATAATATTGGAAACTCCTCATCCAATCAAATACAATAGTATTCTTGAGCGGCGAAGAATTTACTTCATTGAATTATGGTTCCAAAGCATTGTTGACGAAGCAACGCAATCAAATCCTCAACACACCTGGTTCAATTTTTCTCCAGTAGGCACTGAGAGTGCCCCTGACTCATTGGTACAAGTTTCAATATGTTCCATAGTGATTCAGTTCATTCCAAAAATAAGATAAGTGTTTGAATGGCTCCATTGGAAATCTACCTATACCTAAAATGTCTCGTTCTTCCATGCAAGATAGGGTAGGTAAATCATGTGTGTACATATTGTGTTTCTTCAATTCAAGTTTTGCACAATAAGATAATCTTTGTATTTAAATTTGAAGATAACTCCAAGAAAGAAGAAGAATTACAAGAATTTGTTTCTAATATGACTCCATAGCCCAATGGAGAAGGAAGTTGGTCTGGAGATTATGGTGTAATTGGTAACCCACAAGGGGTTACCATCCTGTAGTTGGAGCTAGTTGTTGACCAAAATTTGGTCATCTATATTTTCCCGCTCTTGGATTCATAAAAAAAATGATATCAAAAGAAGACATTTTTTGAATTATAATGAGTTCATTGCATAGACCTCAATCTCAACTTCGCCACGTATTTTTCGGATTCAAAATCTGAGTTTGTATGCTCAAGATATCCAAGTTTGAATTTAAGCATAAAAGGGCGCTTCTCCCATGTGGAATAAAGCTAATTTCTTCAAAACACATCTAAATCTTGCAGGCCCGAGACCTATAAAATATTATTACATCATTGTGGGTTCACCTCTTTTACCAACCCATACACCTTCCCCCTATTTATCCTCTTTCCACACTTCCCCTCTT
>ML803672.1:9521-25498 GCA_009831015.1 Picea engelmannii
ATAATCTCAATGATGTGCCTCAACCAATTACTAAGAGATGTGCCTCATACATATGACAATATCACAAAGGTGTGTCTCTAACAATGAACCATAAAAACCATAAACCAAGTACCAAGGATATGTCTCAAGCATATATCAATATCACCAAGACATGAACCTCAACCATATGCAACCATGTAGCAATAAGCCTCTAATACATGCCTCAAGCATGTACCAAACCATCCATGATACAAGCATCAAATACACATAAGAGCATACATTTAATCATGTAGAAATCTTGAATCATCTCAGATTTGTGGATCAACCTGGTGCATATTAACTTCAACAAACACATGATAACATATTCAACAAATTTTCCTCAGCCTCACTCGACAGAGACTAGTCATATGGTGGGGCCTTGTAGGATGAGTGTCGTACAACCCACGAGGGTGCCTCACGAGACACCTGTAGATTGACCCGCAGGGGTCAGCTAAATTAGGGTTTTCAGAAACCCTTCACTTCTGCAACTCCAAAACTTCTGCACACCTTAATTCCACTTGAGAGATAGATATTCAATGAACTTGTTTATATACAAATGAGAGGCTTCTTAAGGTGTATTTATATTTTTCCAAGTGACTTATTTCCTTAACTTTAGGTCCGACCTGTACTTTCTTGTTATAAACATTTTACCCTTTAATTAATGACTTGTAACTTCTTGTTGCAACCGTTTAGGGGATTCTCAACCATTCTTTGGGGATTTCAACTTCAAGAGGACATGACTCCTCAACTGTGATTAACCACGTGGTGTACTACCTACCATTGGAAATGACATGACGAGGACAATTCATTTATGAGGGTTTTTCATGTACTTGTAATGTTATTCAACCTCATTTTCCTCAATCAACTTTGGGCCTCATGACCAACACTATTGGGTTTCTTGTAGACTTCTTCAAATCATCTTCCCATGAGGTCCATGCTTAAAGCTACACCATAAGGGGAGTACTTTGTATACTTCTTCAATTATACCCATTACTTCTAGAGACTTATAGACTTCTTCTAAAGTTGACATCAATGAAAATGAATTTTCCAACAATCTCCCCCTTTGGCATTGATGGAAACACTCATGCTCCCCCTGCAACCAATGCTCCCCCTATCTTGTCTTTTAAAAATGGTGAATTATGAATCATGAAATGCATGCTCTCTTGTATTTTAAAAATGGTTTTCACGATATTGTGGTGGGATGTTTGGCTTCATGGAATAATGTTTCATTAAGTTGTTTCCAGTGGGAAAGTATCCCCTATGATAGCTAGACTAACCATGTTGTTGTTATGGATTTTCATAATTCCATATTGAGTGGTGATTTCTATTCCACACCATTACTTTAGTTAAGGGATTTGAAGAATTTGAGTGTTAGCACCAATAATTTTATTGGTCAACCTATTCCCCAATATCTAGTCCTATTGAAAAAATTGGCATACTTTAACTTGTTCACAACATGAATTACAAGAAACATACCATAGAAACTAAATGATTTGTCTAAGTTAACAGTGCTCTATCTCACTTCATTTCCTTTCACTCCATCAATATCTACATTAAAAAGTCACGACCATTCATGGCTTACAAATCTAAGGGCATTGCAAACATTTTATCTAGATCGAATTAATAGCTTAGTGACATCATCTTCATAAGGACAACGAGTTGTCTTTCTCACCACACAAACCTTACAATTTCAAATTTCAAATTGACGAGTGCCACCCCCCTTCCCTACAGAGCCTTTCATACCTCCAACTCCTTCATCTTAATGGAAACACATTTCACTTTTAAATCCCTACTTGGTTATAGAAAATGACTAGTTTTGTATCTTTGAGGATCACCAATGCAAATCTCAATGGATCTCTTTCGTTTGGGAGCCTCTCTTGGATTCCTAACTTGAAAAGGATTTATTTTATAAATAATAAAATATTGGGCAAAGTCTCTCTAATTTTGCAGGAAAAATGGAAAAATATGGCTCTTTTCTAGATGCCAAACAATAGTTTGTACGACTTCATAACATATTCAATGGGAAATCTATTATCTCTGAGATAGGAGATAGTGAGAGAAAGAAGAGGAAGTTATAGTGGGTTTGTTGTAGGTTGTATCCCTTCATATGCTAGATAATAATAAAGGAATGACCTGGCAATTTCTTTGGTGGACGTAGCCCACACTGGGTGAACCACGTAAATCTGTGTCTCTATTGTATTGTGTATCTTCTGTGTTTTGTTTCTGCATTTTCTTTATTTTATTGCTCCACGGTCCTATTTTTCTAACAACTGGTATCAAAGTGAAAGGTAACTCGTAGGAAAAGAGGGTTCCTAGTTCAAGTGGGAGCAATTTCGGAAGATGGAAAGTTTAGGGTCAAGAAATTTAATGGCCAAAACTACCAGTTATGGAAGATGCAGATGGAAGATTTTTTATATCAGAAGGATCTATTCCTACCATTGGGCAGAGTAGCAAAGAAGTCGACGACCATGAAGGATGAATAATGGGAGATTCTTGACGTAAAGGCTCTAGGAATGATACGGCTGAGCCTGGCAGCGTCAGTGGCTTTCAATATTTCCAAAGAAAAGACAATGAAGGGTTTGATGGATGCATTGGCCAAATTGTATGAAAAACCCTTGGTGTCCAATAAGGTATTTCTAATGAAGAGATTATTTAATATGAAGATGTCAGAAGGTGGGTCTATTGTATATCATTTAAATGAATTTAATATGGTTACTAATCAACTAAGTTCTGTAAAAGTGGACTTTGATGATGAGGTCAGGGCTCTTCTAATCTTATGCTCATTGCCAGAAAGATGGAACAATTTGGTCATGGCTGTAAGTAACTCTATCTCTCGTTCAAATACTTTAAAATTTGATGATGTTTTTGGTGTTATCCTTAGTGAGGAAATGCGATGGAAAAGAATAGGTGAGACATCAGGTAATGCGTTGTGATGCAGGAGCATCTCCCACATCAAGCGAGCCAGCGCGGAAGCGAAAGATAGCTGGACAAGCGCCAACACAAATTTTGAAATCACCTTGCAAGTTGTTGCGCGATCTTAAATGAGCCATTAATATGAAGCACACTTGTATATTGTAATCAAACTTTGAGCCTTTATCTCTCGTCCTTAGTAGGTAGACAAAATATAAGGTAGTTAATGTAAAGTAAGATAGAATTTAATTCTAGATTAGATAGTTTCTAGAGAGAAAGAGGGAAACGGGATATAGACACCCTCATTGTGTATTGTAACATTATTATGAGCATTGTTGGAGAAGAGAAAGAGAGCATGCAGAGAGCTGTGTAAGAACACCCATGTATAGATATTTGGATTAATAGAAAGGAGTTGATTCAAATTCATGGTTTGTGTTTGTTCTCTATGTATTGATGCTGAATGATATGCTCATGAATGTTTGCTTTCTGTTTTTCATTTGCTTTAATATGCTGTGTATATGATTTCATGTTTGATTTGAAGTCTAGGAGGAAGTAGGAATGAGTTTCAATTGTTTCTCTATTTGAGCCAGAGGATTCCTGCAAGGAGTGCAGTTAAAGTGTCCACAAGGAGTGTGTTGACAAAAGGGTTAGGATAGGGTTGCTTTTGTTATCATTCATCTCAGGAGTGCAGTTGAGCACAAGAGCCATGCAAGGAGTGCAAAGGCTAGGTGAAACTTCATGGTTGCGAACCTGAGTGAGCTGTCGAGAGACTGCTGCTGCAGGTGTGTGCAGAGTCGAAGGAAATTCAACAGTTGGGAGTGGTTGAATGTCTATCGCAAGGAGTGCGTGCAAGTATTTTCTAAAGGACGTAGAGTTGTGAAAAGCTTAGGAGGTATAGGACCTTCAAGAAATCGTCAAGAGAAGTACAGGGAACTTGTTCCGTGAAGTGGTTAAGTAGGTGTTGCAAGTTCACGTTGCAGGTAGACGAGTTATGAGAGAAACACTTATCCATTTCGCAGATTTCACCAAGGAAGGAACCGACGGTTGGAATTCTCCGAGGGGAATTCGCGAACTCCTGAGAGCCATTAGATATCACGGAGAAGCAAGGGAGATACGTGAGTATTCCCAACAAGATCAAAGCTCAAGAGGGGTAGAGCCATTGATCTGAGTCATAAGGACCGTCAGATTTACATGTGGAATCGTGTATCGGGGTTCGTGGGTTGAAGTCCTGTGATCATAGCAACAAGAATCATGAAACGCGATATCCTGACAACTAAAGGATCGTGTGGGCCATAGTGGAGTCGGTGAGTGGACAGGTAGCATACCATATCGGGGATTCGCAGATTGAAGTGTCGAATACATTGCATTAGGATTCATGATATTGCGATCTCCGAAATGCCGATGGAGTAAAGGGACCGTTGAAAAGTCAACTCGCGAGCGCATCGAAAGTTCGGTGTATCAGGACTCAGGAGTTGGAGAACCGAGTTACTTGACATCGTGAGTACAAAAATCACAATAGGGGAAGTCCCGACAGAGTAAAGGAAAAATCTCAGCGTTGACTTGTATCGGGGTTCGGGGATTCGAGAACCAAACACTTGACCTTTGGATTGGTGAAGTCGCAAAGTCTGATCTCCCAATTTGTAAAGGAAGGGGGATCCCACGAAGATTTCTGTGGGTGAAGATTTCCTGATAGGGAAATAGAAGAGAATTAGAGTTCTTTGGGCCAAGGGGGAAGAGAAGATCCTATGAGCTGACGTGGCCCTTCCGACCTGCGGGTTGTGTAGGAAGGGCATCTGCACCAAGTGGTATCAAAGAACAAAAAGATTCTTTGCTTTCTATAGTAGAGAAGATAATTCACCATGCCGCCAAGAAGAGACAGACAGTCACCCGATCCAGAGGATAGGGAAATGCCACGAAGAAGAGGCAGGCGGATGATTGATCCAGCTATGGAAAGAGAGATGCATGATCTATGATCCAGACTCGAAGACATGGAAATAGCGCAAAGATGCACAGTCGGTGCAGGGGATCTCAGTGATTCTGAAATCGAAGTTGAGGTTGAACATGAGGAAGAAGTTGCAGCCAAAGATGCATCAAATGAGTGTTTGATCAAATCTATTGCAAGGATGGGTGCAAGAGAAAAAATGGACATTCTAGTTTACAAGGGAAACTTGGATGCAGAGGAGCTTCTAGACTGGATTAGAGCTCTAGACACATACTTCGACTATGAAGATGTCGAGGAACACAGGAAGGTCAAGCATGTTTTCAATAGATTGAAAGGACATGCAACATTGTGGTGGGATGAGCTACAAGCTGACAGACGCTGCAAGGGCAAGCAGAAGATCAAGCGCTGGAATAGAATGATCGTAAAGATGAAGGAAAAATTCATCCCCAGGGACTATCAAATTACTCTGTTCAGGAGGATGTAGAACCTGAGACAGAAGTTGATGAAAGTGAAAGAATACACTGAGGAATTATATAAACTGAACATCAGAGAAAGTCATCGGGAGAGCGATGATGAAAAAGTTTCCAAATATATGAATGGCCTGAGATATGATATCCAGGATGAGATGAGCATGGTAACGATCCGAATAGTGGAAGATACTTATCAGATGGCTCTGAAAGAGGAGGAGAAGCTGAGCCGAAAACAGAGTCAGAGGGGCAGAGGCAGAAGTCATCCCAGAGGAAAGGTAGTTACCCAGGATAAATATCAGAAGCCCAAGGAGGACTGGAAGAAACCTCATATTCGAACAGAGAGAGGTGGAACCTCACAGTGAGGGCCATATGCTGAATAGAGAGGGCATCATACTGAGAAAAGAGGAGATTATGCTGACAACAACGGTTTTCCTCATACTAGAGGTAGAGGAAGATGAAGAGGTGGAGTAATCACATGCTTCACATGCGGGAAGAATGGGTACAAGTCTTATGAGTGTCCAGATTAAAAAAAGGAAACTGCAGAAGCTCACATCGCTGAGGGAAAAGGCATGATGTTGAGGTAGAAGACGCTGAAGGCGGAAGATCGTTGATGATGTGAAAAGTCCTTTTGACACCCAAGAAGGAGGTGGAAAGTTCATTCCAAAGGACCAGACGTTTTAGGACTGCTTGCAAGACCAAGGACAGGGTATGCAAGGTTATTGTAGACAGTGGTAGCACGGATAATCTCGTATCTACAGAGATGGTAGAGAAGTTGGAGCTGGAGATGATTGATCATCCAAGCCCATACAAAGTTTCGTGCCTACAGAAAGGACACCAGGTAACTGTCACTAAACAATGTTTAGTTGAATTCAAGATAGCTGGATATAATGATAAAATCTTGTGTGACATTATTCCCATGGATGTTTGTCATCTATTGTTGGGTAGAACATGGAAATATGACAGGAATGTGATTCATGATGGGCGAATGAACACATACACCCTGGAGAAGAATGGGAGGACACACATGTTGCTTTCAATTAAGGATAAGGAGGTGAAGCCGGACGTAAGCAACACAATACTTCTCATGAGTGGGAAGGAACTTCTTACAAAGGTTAAGAAGAAGGAGGATCCACAGTTCATTGTGGTCAGAAAGCCTAAGATTGTTCTGACTAGCACAAGAGTGGATGATTTACCAGAAGAGATTCAGGAATTGCTGGAAGAGTTCATTGATATAGTAGTGGAAGAATTACCTCATTTGTTACCGCCGATCAGAAGTGTGAGTCATCATATTGATCTCATACCAGGAGCCAGTTTGCCAAACAAAGCCGCATATAGATTGACACCACAAGAGAAAGACGGAGGTTGGAGGATGTGTACTGACTCAAGGGTGATTAATAAGATAACCATCAGGTACATATTTCCATTGCCAAGGATGGATGATATGATGGATTTCTTGAGTGGAGCAAGATATTTTTCAAAGATTGATTTGAAAAGCGGTTATTACCAGATTCGCATGAGAGAAGGTGATGAATGGAAAACAACATTCAAAACAAATGAAGGCTTGTATGAATGGCTTGTTATGCCATTTGGTTTAACAAATGTGTCGAGTACCTTCATGAGGTTGATGAACGAAGTCCTGAGGGAGTTCATCGGAAAATTTGTCATTGTGTATTTGGATGACATACTGGTCTACAGTAAGACAGTGGCAGAACACTTGAAGCATTTGGCTACAATGATGCAGAAACTATAGCAGGAGAAGTTGTTGATAAACATGAAGAATTCCTCATTCATGAAGACAAAACTCATTTACTTGGGTTTTGTTATTTCATCAAATGAGTTGAGGATGGATCCAGATAAGGTGGAGGTAATCAAGAATTGGACATCACCGAAGAATATTTTTGAGGTGATAAGTTTTCACGGATTGGCTAGTTTCTACCGAAAGTTCATCAGGAATTTCAGTGGAATTAGTGTAGCGATGATGGATACAGTGAATAAGCGGCATAAGTCCTTTCACTGGATATAAGAGGCTGAGAAGAGCTTCAAATTGTTGAAGAGGAAGATCACAGAACAACCAGTTTTGGTGTTGCCAGATTTCCGAAAGACATTTCAGGTGAAATGCGATGCAAGTGGACTTGTGATCGGGGCAGTCTTAAGTCAAGAAGACGGGCCGATAGCATACTTCAACGAGAAGCTGAATGAAGCGAAATTGAAATACTCCACTTATGATAATAATTTTTATGATATTATCCAGGCATTGAAGAAATGGAGGCATTACTTGATCCCATAAGAATTTGTATTGTATAGTGATAATCATGCATTGGAGTTTGTGACTCAATAGGATAAGTTGAATCAAAAACATGTGAAATGGGTTGAGTATATGCAAAATTTCACTTTTGTGATAAAAAATATTTCTGGTACTACTAACAAAGTTGTTGATGCTTTGAGCAGGAAGTGTTTGTTGTTGCTGGAGTTCCGAGTCAAAACGTTGGGTTTTGATGATGTCAAGGACATGTACGCAGATGATCTAGATTTAAAGAAGCATATGAAGCAGCTGCAAATCCAGTTCTCAGAGACAGAAGCATGTGGATAGAATACATGATCCAGGAAGGATTGTTGTTTAGAGGAAATCAACTGTGTATTCTGAAATACTCCATGAGGGAGAATTTTCTAAAGGAGAAACATAGTGGAGGATTAGCAGGGCACTTTGGTCATGACAAAACATTCATGAAGCTAAATGAGTCATATGTTTGGCTGGGAATGTGAGCATATGTCAAGAGATTTGTAGACAGGTGCAGAATTTGCTAGCATTCGAAGGGAAGGAAGAAGAATGTGGGATTCTATCAACCATTGTCCATACCAGAGAGGCCGTGGGATGCGATTAGCATGGATTTTGTATTGGGGTTGCCAAGAACACAAAGAGGTGTTGATTCAATATTTGTGGTGGTGGATAGATTTTCCAATATGGCACACTTCATTCCATGTCAGAAGACCAGTGACGCAACTCACATTTCCAATCTGTTCTTCAAAGAGGTCATTCGACTTCATGGGTTGCCAAGAAGCATAGTTTTGGATCGAGATACGAAATTCATAGGGAATTTTTGGAGGACCTTATGGAAGAATCTGGGAACTAATTTTTTGTTTAGTTCAGCGTGTCATCCTCAAACAAATGGACAGATGGAGGTAGTGAACAAAATTTTGGGAGACTTGCTGAGAAGATTGGTGACAGAGCACCACAGCCAGTGGGACAATATATTACCACAGTCAGATTTTGCGTATAATGACTTAGTTAACAAGAGCACAGGACAGAGTCCATTTCAGGTTGTATATGGCATGTAGCCGAGAGGAATTTCTGAACTGAGGGATTCAGAACAGACTGCAACTAGGAGCGCTAGTGTAGAACAATTCGCAGAGGCGATGAAGGAACTTTACAGTCAGGTGAAGGGGTGATTGTTTGAATAAATCCAGGAATATAAACGCAGAGCCGATCAACATAGGAGACAACTTCAATTTGAGGTTGGTGATCTAGTTCTGGCACATTTGAGAAAAGAAAGGTTCCCGAGAGGAACATACAATAAGATGAAGATGAAGAAAATCGGGCCATGTAGGGTCTTGAAGAAGTTTGGGGCAAATGCTTATGAGATTGAATTACCCGATGGGATTGGAATATCTCCGATATTCAATATCTCATATTTGTACCCATATAGAGCTGGGGAAACAGGGACTGGAACTGAGTAGCTAGTGATCCAGTGGATGAAGATAATGCCAGTTGCAGAGAAGTCACAGATGGAGTGCATACTGGACATCGAATTGGTAAGAAGACCAGACGAAAGCAGTACTTTGAGTATCTGGTCAAGTGGAAGAACCATCCAGTTGAAGATTCCAGCTGGGAGAGTGAAGTGGAGATCTAGAAGCATGGACAGACCGTGCAGGAGCTCATGGACAGGATCCCATGAAATTTTTCAAGCGAGGGAGTATGATGCAGGAGCATCTCCCACATCAAGCGAGCCAACATGAAAGATGAAGATAGGTGGACGAGCACCAACACAAATTTTGAAATCACCTTGGAAGTTGTTGCGTGATCTTAAATAAGCCATTAACATGAAGTGCACTTGTATATTGTAATCAGACTTTGAGCCTTTAGCTCTCGTCCTTAGTAGGTAGACGACATTTAAGGTAGTTAATGTAAAGTAAGATAGAATTTAATTCTAGATTAGACAGTTTCTAGAGCGCAAGAGGGAAACATGATATAGACACCCTCATTGTGTATTGTAACATTATTATGAGCATTGTTGGAGAAGAGCAAGAGAGCATGTAGAGAGCTGTGTAAGAACACCCATGTATAGATATTTGGATTAATAGAAAGGAGTTGATTCAAATTCATGGTTTGTGTTTGTTCTCTGTGTATTGATGCTAAATGATATGCTCATGAATGTTTGCTTCCTGTTTTGCATTTGCTTTAATATGTTGCGTATATGATTTCATGTTTGAGTTGAATTCTAGGAGGAAGTAGGAATGAGTTTCAATTGTTTCTCTATTTGAGCCAGAGGATTCCTGCAAGGAGTGCAGTTGAAGTGTCCGCAAGGAGTGCGTTGACAAACGGGTTCAGATAGGGTTTCTTTTGTTCTCATTCAATTCAAGAGTGAATTTGAGCACAAGACCCGTGAAAGGAGTGCACAGGCTAGGTGAAACTTCAGGGTTGCGAACATGAGTGAATTGTCGAGAGACTGCTACTGCAGGTGTGCGCAAAGTCGAAGGAAATTCAACACTTGGGAGTGGTTGAATGTCTACCGCAAGGAGTGCGTGCAAGTATTTTTTGAAGGACGTAGAGTCGTGAAAAGATCAGGAGGTATAGTACCTTCGAGAAATCGTTAAGAGAAGCATAGGGAACTTGTGCCATGAAGTGGTTAAGCAGGTGTTGCAAGTTCACGTTGCAGGTGGACGAGTTCTGGGAGAAACACTTAGCCATTTCGCAGATTTTGCCAAGGAAGGAACGAATGGTTGGAATTATCCGAGGGGAATTCACGAACTCCCGAGAGTCGTTAGATCTCATGGAAAATCAGGGGAGATACATGATTATTCCCAACAATATCAAAGCTCAGGAGGGGCAGAGTCATTGATCTGAGTCACAAGGACCATCAGATTTACACGTGGAATCATGTATCAGGGTTTGTGGGTTGAAGTCCTGTGATCATAGCGACAAGAATCATGAAATCGTGAAACGCGATATCCCGAAGACTAAAGGATCATGTGGGCCACAGTGGAGTCAGTGAGTGGACAGGTGGCATACCATATCGGGGATTCATGGAGTGAAGTGTCAAATACATTGCATTAGGATTTACGATATTGCGAACTCTGAAATGTCGATGGAGTAAAGGGACCATTGAAAAGTCAACTCGCGAGCGCATCGAAAGTTTGGCGTATCGGGACTCAGGAGTTGGAGAACCGAGTTGCTCGACATTGCGAGTACCAAAATTGTGATAGGAGAAGTTCTGACAAAGTAAAGGAAAAGGGTCAACGTTGACTTGTATCGGGGTTCGGGGATTCGAGAACCAAACACTCGACCTTTGGGTTTGCGAAGTCGCAAAGTTCGATCTCCCGATTTGTAAAGGAAGGGGGATCCCATGAAGATTTTTGTGGGTGTAGATTTCTCGATAGGGAAATAGAAGAGAATTAGAGTTCTTCGGGCCAAAGGGGGAAGAGAATATCTTGTGAGCTGACATGGACCTTCCGACCTGCGGGTTGTGTAGGAAGGGCGTCTGCACCACGTTGAACATGGAGAACAGAGGAAGACAAAAGGATAGATTAAAGGGCTTAGGGAACCATGTAAATTCTAGGAAGGGCATATCCAAATCCAGACTTGGAAAGATAGAGTGTTGGAATTGTGGGAAGAAAGGACATCTGAAGAAAGATTGTAGAGCTCCAAAGAAACAAAGAGATGGATAGCAGGAGAGAAATCAGGAAACAAATGTAACAGGTGATGTGTTACAAGATGCTTTGATTCTTTTTGTAGATAATATTTCTGAGTCTTGGGTAGTAGATTCAGGAGCTTCATTTCATGCCACACCTCATAGGAAACATTTTCTAGATTATGTTCTAGGTGATTTTGGACAGGTTCATTTGGGTGATGATGCACCACACAAAATTGTTGGAATGGGAAAGGTAAAAATAAAGCAACGAAATGGAAACCAATGGCTGTTGAAAGAGGTAAGACATGTTCCAGATTTAAGAAAAAAATTAATTTCAACAGGGCAGTTGGCAAGTGAAGGTTGTATATCCATATTTACAGATAAGACGTGGAAGGTCATCAAAGGATCATTGGTGATAGAGAAAGGAGAGAAGGTAGGTACATTGTATTTATGTACTGGTAATACTAACTCTTCTATCTCTATAGCTTCCACGGGAGTGGATACAACACTATGGAATCATAGGCTTGAACACATGAGTGAGAAGGGTATGTAGATACTTCACAAAATAAATTTGTTTCCAGATATTAAACAAATTGATTTGGACTTCTGTGAGCATTGTGTTTATGGAAAACAAAAGAGAGTCATATTTCTCAGAGTCGGAAAAGAAAAGAAGAATGAAAGGTTAGAGCTTGTGCATACAGATGTATGGGGACCAGATCAAGTATCATCTCTTGGTGTCTCTAATTATTATGTTACTTTTATTGATGATGCAACTAGAAAAACTTGGGTTTATTGCATTCGACAAAAATCTGATGTTTTTGATACTTTTAAGAAATGGAAAGATTTAGTTGAGAATAAGACGGGAAAAAATTTGAAGTGTCTCGGATCAGATAATGGAGGTGAATATTGTAGCAAGGAGTTTGATTATTATTGTTCATACCATGGGATTCGTAGAGAGAATATAGTTCCAAGAACACCACAAGAAAATGGTGTGTCAGAAGGGATGAACAGGACAATCATGGAGCGTGCACGGAGTATGAGATTGCATGTCAGTTTTCCCTTATAGTTCTGGGAAGATGTTGTAGATATTGTTGTTTACTTAATAAATAGAGGACCTTCAAGCTCTTTGGATGGTAGAATTCCAGAGGAGGAATGGATAAGAAAAAAGGTAAACTATTCATTTTTGAAAACTTTTGGTTGTGAAGCATTTGTCCATATTGATAAAGAAAATAGAACAAAGATTGAGGCAAAATCCAAGAAGTGTACCTTTAGTGGATATGGTGTTAATGATTTTGGTTATCGCTTATGGGATTATGAAAATAACAAAATCATTAGGAGTAGATATGTCATATTCAATGAGAAGGTCATGTACAAAGATCAGTTGTAGGGAAAGAAATAGGAAAAGGAAAAACAAGAATACACAGTGCTTGATGAGATCACTGAAAATAAATTCCAAAGGAACCAGAAAATCAAAATGTACAACAACAGGAGCAACAGGTACCTCAAACACCTGCAAGTGTTGTTAGAAGATCTACCAGGTTAAGTATACCCCCTGAACGATACTCTCCTTCATTGTATTATTTATTGTTGATTGATTCTGGTGAACCAAAATGCTATGAAGAGGCAATGCAGGTAGACACCAAAAAGAAGTGGGAGAAATGCATGAAAGAGGAAATGGATTCCTTGGAAAATAACCAAACTTGGGACTTGGTTCAATTACCTATGGGAAAAAGAGAATTACAGAATAAATGGGTTTACAAGTTGAAGGAAGAAGATGGAGGAGAAAAGCAGTACAAGGCTAGACTTGTTGTAAAGGGGTTTTCACAAAAGAAAGGTATAGATTTTGATGAAATATTCTCCTCTGTTGTTAAAATGACTTCAATTAAGACTATTTTAAGTCTTGTGGCAATAGAAGATTTGCATCTTGAACAGTTAGATGTAAAAAAAACTTTTTTCCATGGGGATTTGGAGGAAGAGATTTATATGCAGCAACCATAGGGGTATGAGGTCAAAGAGAAGGAGAATTTGGTATGCAGGTTAAAAAAGAGCTTGTATGGCCTAAAGCAAGCTCCAAGGCAGTGGTATCTGAAGTTTGACAGGTTCATGACAGAACATGGTTATAGTAGATGTCATTCTAATCACTGTGTTTATTTTATAAGGCTAGAAAATGGAAGCTTTATTATCTTTCTATTGTATGTAGATGACATGATTGTTGTAGAGTCTAATATGCAGGATATAAATGTTCTCAAGAAAAAATTAGCCAATTCATTTGCGATGAAAGATTTGGGTGCTGCAAAGAAAATCCTTGGCATGAGAATAACAAGGGACAGAAAAAATCGTAAATTGACATTGTCTCAAGGTGAGTACATAGAGAAGGTGTCGGAGAGGTTTAGAATGCATAATGAAAAACCAATTAGTACACCTTTGGCTAGCCATTTCAAATTAACTAAGGAAATGTGTCGCAAGACACGGGAGGAGATAGAATGTCCAGGGTCCCTTATTCATCAGCAGTTAGCAGCTTGTTGTATGAAATGGTTTGCACGAGACCAGATATTGCACATGCAGTGGGAGTTGTGAGCAGATATATGAAAAATCCAGGTAAAGAATACTGGGAGGCAGTAAAGTGAATTCTCAGGTATTTGATAGGTACTACTACTCATGCATTATATTTTGGAGGTTTAGACACTTTTCTACAGTGATATGTTGATTCAGATATGGCAGGTGATAAAGACAGTAGGAGGAGCACCATAGGGTATGTTTTTATTATAGGTGGGATAGCAGTAAGTTGGATTTTGAAACTGTAAAAGGTTGTTACACTTTCAACAATGGAGGCATAGTATGTTGCTACTACAGAGGCTAGTAAAGAGATGATTTGGTTACAAAGGTTTATGGAGGAATTGGGAAAGAAGAAGGATAACAATAGGTTGTACTGTGACAGTCAGACTACCATTCACCTTGCAAAGAACTCAAACTTCCATTCAAAGACTAAGCATATACAGCCGAGGTACCACTTCATATGATCTACCTTGGAAGATGGACATTTGAAGTTGGAAAAGATACACACTAGCCAGAATCTTGCAAACATGTTAAAAAAGGGAGTAACCAGGGAGAAACTGAGTTCCTGCTCAGTTTCAGTTGGTCTTCAAGGATGAATATGAATATGAGAAATTTTCCAGGTCCAAGAAGGTTCAAAGTCCAACATATATAGCAGTGGTGGAGTTGTTGAGATCAGTCTCCAAGTGGGAGATTGTTGGTTGTGGAGCCTGATTATCTCCCTGATTCAAAGGTCCTTGCTTTCAACCATGTTTATAACCCATGAAGTATTTACACCCTAGAAGTATGTACACTCTTCCACGTGGGGTATGGGGGGGCTATCCCCCCGGCTGGGGGGTATGGGGGCAAGCGGGCCCCTAGCGAGGGTTCGGGGGTGAATCCCCTGAAGGAAAAATTGCCTTGTAAAAGTTATTGTATTCATTATAAGGTCGCAGATCTAACGGTAGGGATTATGTTAGGGTTTTTTTCCCTATAAGGCAACCCTCTTTTATGAGGGAAATGTATTGCGGCTATGGATGATGGTGAAAATTGTATTCTGAGATAGGAGACAGTGAGAGAAAGAAGAGGAAGTTACAACGGGTTTGTTGTAGGTTGTATCCCTTCATATGCTGGATAATAATAAAGGAAGGACCTGGAAATTTCTCTAGTGGACATAGCCCACACTGGGTGAACCACGTAAATATGTGTCTCTATTGTATTGTGTATCTTCTGTGTTTTGTTTCCACATTTGTTTTATTTTATTGCTCCACGGTCCTTTTATTCTAACAAATGTCTCATGATGTTGCCTCAAACATATCTAGGACACATCGAGGTTCCCTCATGGAACCAATGCTCCCCAAGACATATAGAGGTTTCCTCATGAAACCAATGTCTTGGTTCCTTCATATGATCATCTAAGGAAAATCAAGATGAAATATACATTCCCCCATACTAGTCCACACAGGACCATCTAGGGAGAATGTCTCATGATGTTGCCTCAAACATCAACTCTCCCTCTCAACGAGGGACACATTCTCTACCACACCAATATTTTCTCGGAAGTACACAAACTTTGCTTTGGATAATGGATTGGTCAAAATGTATGCAGTTTTCTCATTAGTAGAAATGTAATGAAGTCTAATAGTTCCTCTCTGCACCATATCTCGTATATAATGATATTTAATCTTTGCATGCTTTTACTTGTCATGAGAAACTGAATTCATTGATAGTGTTACACAAATTTGATTGTCACAATGAATCAACGTAGGCTCAAGCATTTGACCAAATAAATATGCAAGGAGATTTCAAATCCATACTGCTTTATGGACTGCCACACTAGATGCTATGTACTCTACCTCTGTTGTACTGAGTGATACATAATTATGCTTCCTTCTAAGACAAGAGATCATAATAGATCCCAAACTGATACATACACTAGAAGTACTCTTTCTATCTCTTGCACTCCCTACCCAATCAAAATCTATATATCCCTAGAGCTATACATCAATATTTGAGACATATCTTAAACCATAATTTAGCGTGCCACGCAAATATCTCAAAATGTGCGTTGTGACTATCCAATGCTCATGTCTCAGTTCCACGTGGAACTGGCTCAACGTGTTCACAATGAATAAAATGTATGGCCTGGGATTAACCAAATACATCAATGAGTCAATCAACTCCCAATATGTGAGGGGT